>RCUC01100511.1:0-16136 GCA_003697995.1 Taxidea taxus jeffersonii | reverse complement strand
TTTTTTTTTTAAGAATATTTTATGTTTTCTAAATACAAGTCCCTTATCAGATACATATTTTGGAATGTTCTCTTCTGTTTCATCTGTTGTCTTTTCACTTTCTTGATGGTGTCTTTTGAGGCACAAAACTGTTTAATTTTGATGCAGTGCAGTTTATCTAATTTTTCTTCTGTTGCTTGTCCTTTGGGTACCATATCTAAGAATCCTTTGCCAAATTCCAAGGTCAGGAAGATTTACTCCTGTGTTTTCTTCTAAGAGTTAATATTTTAGCTTTCACATTTAGGTCTTTGATCCATTTTGAGTTAATTTTTGGTATCATGTGAGGTAAGTGTTTTGTAATTTTTTAATGTGGCTCCTAAAAATTTTTAAAATACATGTGTGGCTTGCATGTTTCTGTTGGAAAAAACTGGCCTAGACCAATGGTCTCCAGACTTTTTAATATGACTCCCTATTGGGAAAAAAAAAATGAGCATTCACCTACCAATACATGTACATGTATGTATTTAGCAATTATATATATGTACTATCATATGAATAACATATTATGTACATTAATATAGAAAACCTACATAGAAAATTAACATTTTAAAGACACTTGCAACTCCTCGGTGGCTCAGTCGGCTAGTTAAGTGTCTGCATTTGGCTCATGTCATAATCCCAGGGTCCTGGGATCAAGCCCTACCGTTGGGTTCCCTGCTTGGTGGAGAGCCTTCTTCTGCCACTTTGCCCCTACTTGTGCTCTCTCTCTATTTCTATCCCCCTGTCTCTGTCAAATGAATAAAATTTAAAACAATAATAATAAAATTTTAAAGACATTTAATATTAAAATAAATGTCAATAAAATTTCCCACACTTCAGTGGATTATTTTGCTCATAATTGCTTTTTGAGACCACCAGTGTAGACTGTGATCTTGATTTTATTAATTGGCTCAAGTCTTCTTCCTTCTCCACAGTGTTGACAGAGAACTCTCCCAAGTGCAAATCTGATCATGTCATGCCTAACCAATTTACGGATAAAATCCAAACTCAGCTTAACCTTTAAGGCTTTTCATCATATATCCCTGCCTTTGTCTGTAGCTTCAGCTCTCACCACACGCCATGTGTTTTATCAAACCATACCACACCCCTGCACACCATACTGCTCCCTCTACCCAGAATGCTCTTTCTCTGCTTCCTCATCAGGTTCATCAGTTTTAGTTTTCATCCTTCAGTGTGCTCCTCAGCATTCAGCACACTACGGTAATTTACTTGCTCGTCTTCCTCCGCAGACTATTAGATCCTCCAGGTAGAAACTGTGTGTTCCCAGTGCCTATATAGATTACGGGCTTTTTATAAATTCTGTTAAAAGAAAATGTTCTTGGATATCTTGTTGAATGAATTAATAAGTAATGTTTCTTCTAATTAATCCTGCTTTTCTATTAGTCACTCATATTCATGATGAAGAAGAAAATGCTAATATTATAATCATTTTTGTTTAATTGCAATATGATAATGATGAAAAATTATATGTCCTGTTTTTCCTGTGTGTTTTAGATTTCACAATATTTTTTTTCTTTCTTTTTCCCCTTTTTTTCTGTAACATCTATAATCCATGGGCCGAATGGGTCATTTAGGGCAACCTGAGAATCTTAATACTATTTCTGAAATGTCTGTGAAGAGATGTGTTCTGCTGTCTTTACAGTGACTTTAGGAATAAAAGTAAATGTTTTAAATGTGATAAGTGCATCAATTGAAGACCGATTATACAACTGTGTCTTCCACATTACAAGCATTATGTGTCATCAATGAGATCAACATTAATAGTAAAAGTCAGTCATTTTTGTCAACATCAGTTCCTAGACAGTTCTTCTCAGTAAAATTGCTCCTAAATACTAGTAATTAGAACACCATAAAACACATTATGAGCATTTCAAGGCATCTTCCTTCTATTTAGAGTTGATCTTCCTTTCTTAGAATCCTCAACTAAAATCAGGGCAATTCTTAGGAGGTAGCCCTGGTATTAGGGCATAAGCACCAACATACCAAGAATTTCTTGAATTCACTAGTTTATGTCGTGATATTTGGCATTGATAAGTGGTAGCATACTATATCTGCCTAAGAGCATTATGCAATTGCCAAACAAAACAAGAGCACCCAAATCAAATGAGCTACTTACTTTCATTAAACATGCTGTCTTCAAGCCATTATCTTCCTCAAAATGTGGGTAATGGGTGACCTTTGCATCTGATGATTTTCTTGCATCCCCTTTTCTTCCATTTTGTATCATTCACAACAGTTTTCTGTGTGATAGCATTTGACTGTGTTCACTGTTCCATATTGAGCATTACATAGATATGGTCTGTACCTTCAACATACATTTACTGAGAAATTACTGTGTACACAGAAGACCCTCGTGCTGAGTTCTGTGAGACAAAGATGAAAAGACTTACTCCTAACATATATGAAGGATGAGAAAGAATGAAAATATGAGTGAAGATAACACAAAGGATTTTATATTAACTTCATAAAAGAGTTAATGAAATAAAATACTGATGTATGCAAACATATAATAAATCCAGCAGATTAAAACTGTAAACATAACATAAAATTAGTATTAAAACTTACTTGTAGTGATGTTATTTTTTGGGTCAAATTTGAGAGAATTTAGCATTAATCTTAGATTGGGAGACAGAATATGGGGTAGCCATAACTGTAAATATCTTAAAAATCTGTAGAAGAAAGTAGATCAGTGATTCCCTACAGCTGGGCAGAAGAATGAGGAACAATGCTAATGGGGAAAGATGTTTTGGAATGAAAATATTCTAAAATTAGAGTATTAGTTGTATAATTCTAAACGTACTAAGAAACCACTTAATTGGACACTTCAAATGGGTGGACTTTGTGCTATATAAATGACATAGCAATAAAATTCTGTATCAGTAAAGCTTTTTTTACAAAAAGTGATTGTCAAAAAATAAAGACTGTCTTTTCCATCTCTAACTTCAGCTAATTATTAAGGCAAAAAATCTTATGCCAGTAGAAATGTAGATATGAGCGTATCTAAACCAGCTGAGCAATTCACTATATAAACTTTTACCAGAACTCCTCTTTTTCATTTGGGATAACAAGTTCTTAGAAATGGATGTGTAGGCTGATATTTAGCATTACTTTATGAGTTTTATCTGCATTCCTTTATCCACTGTTAGGAAATATTAAAAATATAATGGAATTGTTCCTGTTCCATAAACAAATAAAGTAATTTTATTTAAAGTGAAAATATTTTACCCCATGTCATTATGTAACATCTTGTCTCCCCAGATTCCACAGATTTTGCAATTCAATAATAGATTAACTCCTTCGAACATGAAGATACGATAAATAGGAAAGTTTTAGTTTTTTGGAATCACAAAGAAGGTCTTTGGAACATCATGTCTTCCCAACATTATTAGCAGGGCTTTAAAGAATTATACCATGTTTCTTTTCCTAGTAGATAGGAGGAATGATTTTTATAGCTGAGTCTTTTTTTTTTATTGTGTCTTAAAAGTGGAATTGGGGCATTTCACATTTATTGTGATGTTAAATACTAGAGGTTACACTCAATACAAGTTGTGATCATCATTAGATGGTCAAAGTGTGATCTTTTAGTACAGAATCTGACTTTACTATAGGCATTTCCCACTCTTGATGCATCTTTTCCATCACAACTTTCAACAGAAAATGTATTCAGTTGGTTTTTGCCTCACAAAATACATTTTGTTGTCTGAGGCAAACATTGAAGCTTTTCTAAGTGCAGGCTTATTATTGCTTCAACTAATTGCCTGATTTATTTGTAAATGGGAAATTTCTATAAAAGTGGAGAAAAACTGTAAATTGCTATCTTGTGGTATTTTCAAGCAAGTAATAATGTAACTCTCTACTTTTATAGCAAGGGCTAGAAACCATTACTGCAGTAATCAATATATCACAGTTATATTATTGAGGAGATTTTAATGTTACTTTCAAAATTCTGAGCTGTTGGGATATTGGTCTTCCACTGTTGACACCTGAAAATATTTGACTCCATATTTCTTCTGTAAATATTGAAATATTACTAGGAAACGGTAAATCAGTTTTAAGGCATACAAACACATTATTAATATTTTAGAAAGCATTCCTCTTTTTTAAGCATTCATTTTCTTATTTCACTCACCTAGTGTCCACTTGGCAAGAAGAGTGCTTCAGTTAGAAAAACAAAACTCGTTGGTTTTAAAAGACCTGGAACATCAAAAGGAGCAAGTAACACAGCTTTCACAAGAGGTAAATAACTTAAACAAAAGAAACTCAAATAAAGAATCACAGTGTTCATTTTAGTTCTTTGTTACTCCTTTGTATATTTTCTGAGCGGTTCTAAAATAAGCTGTTGGCTAGTACAAAATGATTTTACAACTTACAAAACTAACTTAATGTTAAAGCCTTATAAAAGAGCTCATAGTGTATGGCAAAACTAAGATAAAAAAATGAGATTAAATGCCCAGACTAAATATAAATGCAGACTAGACAGGCAAAGCTTTGATTTCTGAGAATATCAACTGGCAAAACAAGTTTGACAATTTCAGGTGGCATTTTGAGTTTTTTTGTGTGTTTTTTTTTTTTTTAAGATTTTATTTATTTATTAGTTAGAGAGAGAGAGAGAGAGCACAGGCAGACAGAGAGGCAGGCAGAGGCAGAGGGAGAAGCAGGCTCCCTGCCGAGCAAGGAGCCCGATATGGGACTCGATCTCAGGACACTGGGATCAGGACCTGAGCCGAAGGCAGCTGCTTAACCAACTGAGCCACCCAGGTGTCCCGCATTTTGAGTTTTTAAATAAAACCTCATTTAAAAATTTTTTTTTAATTCCAGCATTGTTAACTTATGTTAGTTTCAGGTGTACAATATAGTAATTCAACAATTCCCTATGTTACTCAGCACTTATCATGATAGATGTACTTTAATGCCCATCACCTATTTCACCCATCCTCCCACCCACCTCCCCTCTGGTAACCATTAGTTTAAAACCTCATTTTGAAATAGGTTTGCTTTTTTACTTTTTTGATGAAAAATTACTTTTCTATTAAACATACTTAACTTGCTGTTCTCAAGCTCTCACATTATATGCTACATGATAGTTCCCAAATTATCTTTTAAAAATCAGATATTTCTTACTTCCTTCAGCCTTATATTACATCATTTAAAAAAACATATATATTTTTACATGGTGTCTTTAATCCTTTTATTTAACCTAATTACATTTTTCTGTACTTCTGAAATTCAAGTAACAAAACAATTCAAACCAAAGATGCCAACTCATTAGGATTCTTTTTATTTCCTGAGTTTCAGCAAAAAAGCTTTTTTATGTTAATATTTTAAAACTTGGATCTTATAAATAAAGGGATTTTTAAAGACGTATCCTAAAAACTATTAATATATATCATGTATTCTTTGTGTTCTGAAGAACCTGTTCATATTTATCTTAATAGTGCCCTCTACTAAAGTACTTTTAATAGTGTGACATTAGGAAGATTTTTATGCTCTAATTCCCAAAGACCCAAAATATTACCTATCACTCCAGTGCCTGAGATGTAGTTACACTTAGGATGGAAGCAGTGTGGCACTGGCGGATGTTAGCCACCAGCTCTCCAGGCAGGAGCATGAGAGACAGCCCTGATTGGCCGCATTTGCTTGTGTCAGTGGGATAAATATGGCCCCTCTGACTAACTCTGAGCTGCCAACATCATGGTACTGAACACAAAGTAAAGATGCTCAGTAACACACTGTTACATAAAGTGTCACTGCACAGGTATGACAGACATGGATAAACTCAAGAGCATAGCTAATAGTAAAATAACTAAAAAATCAATGAATTTGAATATTTGTTCCTTTTTTTATTATTTTATTTTATTTTTTTTAAGATTTTTTATTTATTTATTTGACAAAGAGATCGCAAGTAGGCAGAGAGGCAGGCAGAGAGGAGGAGGAAGCAGGCTCCCTGCTGAACAGAGAGTCCGATGCGGGGCTCGATCCCAGGACCCTGAGATCACAAACTGAGCCGAAGGCAGAGGCTTTAACCTACTGAGCCACCCAGGTGCCCCTGTTCCTTTTTTTAAATAAAATTGATTTTATTGTGCATTTAAATAATGTTTCATAATGGTTGTGTTTAACATCCGGCTCATGAAATTCCTAAAAGTTGGCCGGTTCGCCATCACAAACTGCAGTAAGCCAGCTCCAGCACACTATGGAAGGATAAATAAATGGTTAGAGAAACAAATGAGAGGTTAAAGAAATGTCTGTTTGCTAATATTTTATAGATCCCTCATGTTTCTTTTAACTCCAGAGTGACGTATCAAAAATATTTCTAGAAAAAGCTAAACTATATATAGACTTGTGTTGGATGTGTGTGTCTGTGTGTCATAATATTATTTAAAAAAAAATAAAACCGGGACGCCTGGGTGGCTCAGTTGGTTAAGCGGCTGCCTTTGGCTCAGGTCATGATCCCAGTGTCCTTGGATGGAGTCCCACATCGGGCTCCTTGCTCGGCGGGGAGCCTGCTTCTCCCTCTACCTCTGTCTGCCTGTGCTCGCTCGCTCTCTCTCTCTCTCTCTAATAAATAAATAAAATCTTAAAAAAAAAAATTTAAACTCATGCATGCATGAGTTTGATTTAAAAAAAAAGATAAAAAAAATAAAACCACCTTCTAGAGCACATCAGCTAGTTGAAATAGGAATTTCTTTTCCTTTGAAATAGGAGTTTCTAAGTGGCACACAGCCCCATACAAATTGTGCAGGTGAAATGTAAGAAATTAAATTAAGTGTTCTTGTAATGAAGTGTAATTAACTTTTTGACTTTTTATGAAACAATTTTAAAATAATCTGTTGGCTTATATTGAAAAAATATATTGGCTTATATTGAAAAAAAGATTTAAAAACTGAAATATGGGGGCACCTGTTCAGTTAAAAACTTAAATATGGGGGCTCAGTTGGTTAAGGGTCTGCCTTCAGCTCAGGTCATGATCCTAGAGTTTCGGGATGAGCCCCACATTGGACTCTGTGCTCAAGCTGCTTCTCCCTCTGCCCCTCTCCCTGCTCATTCTCTCTCTCTCTCTCTCACTCTCTGTGTCTCAAATAGATAAATAAAATCTTTTTAAAAAAATAAATAGGGGCACCTGGATGGCTCAGTCGGTTAAGCCTCTGCCTTCGGTTCAGGTCATGATCTCAGGGTCCTGAGATCGAGCCCCGCATCAGGCTCTCTGCTCAGCAGGGAGCCTGCTTCCCCCTCTCTCTCTGCCTGTCTCTCTGCCTACTTGTGATCTCTGTCAAATAAATAAATAAAATCTTAAAAAAAAAAAAAAGAAAGAAAGAAATACTGAAATGTCTGTGATGTGAAATGATGCAATGCCTAGAATTTACTTTTAAATATCCCATAAAAAGTGGGGGGATAGGGCTCATAGATAAAAGAAGAATTTCAAAATATTGATCATGTTTGAAGCTGGGTAAAGGTTACATACAGGTTTGTTATTCAGTTCTGTACTTTTGTGTATGTTTGAAAATCTTTCATAAGACATTGGGAGAAAAAAAATCAGTAACCTGATATTAAAATTTTTATTGCTATCATAGTATATAACTTTTCCCTTAAGATGGAAAATAAAGTATTGTATTTGAAATATTCTATGGATTTAAAAATCTGTTTTCTGCTCACAAAAATTATGTTGCTTAAATTGAAAATAATTATACAAACTAATTAGCTGAAAGATGATAGTATTGGAATGCTTCTATAACAACTGATTATTCATGATACAGGGTAAAAAAAAAAAAGAGAGAGAGAGAGAAAAGGAAATTCTCTTAAGATCTGTAGTCTTTAAGTAGTTTATTAACCTAGCTTGGAGTTTTGAGGGGCAGCTCCGTCAGTTAAGGGTCGTCCAACTCTTGATTTCAGCTCAGGTCATGATCTCAGGGTGGTGAAATCAAGCCCCATGTGCTCAGGGCAGAGTCTGCTTGAGATTCTCTCTCCTTCTCCCTCTGCACCTCCCCCCACTCATGCTCTCTAAATTAATTAATTAGTTAAAATCTTTAGAAAATTAAAAATAAACTAGCTTGAAGTTTTAAGAATATAATACACAGATGAAACAAATAACTAAAGCTATAACCATTGAGTTATATATGTTATTGAGAATATATCTGAAACTAAACATAAATGAAGTGCCAAAATGAGAATGGTAAAAAATATTCAAAAGAAATATTCCTTTTATAGTAGCTTTATTGAAATATAATTGACATACAGTAACCTGCACATATTTAAAGTGTCTGATAATTTTTGACATATGTATACCTATGAAACCATTACCAAATGTATATACACATATATTCATATACATATATATATACACATATATATATGTACTCTCTTTTTCATCTGACTTTTTTCACTCTGCATAATTATTCCAAGATTCATCCATAGTTCTTTCCTTCCCACTGCTGAGGAACGTTCCATTTATGGAAATACCACTGTTGTTCATTCATTCACCTATTGATGGACATTTGGGTAGCTTTCCGTTTTTGCCTATTACAAGTAAAGCTGATCTGAATATCCATGTACAGTCCTTTTATGAACAGGTGCTTTTTGTTTCTTTGAGGTAAATACCTGGGAGTGGATCATATCCATATGATTAGGTGTCTACTTAACACTTTGGAAACTGCCAAACTGTTTTCTGAACGTTTGGGCCATGTTACATTTCTATTAGCAGCGTATGGAAGTTCTAGTTCTTCTACCACCTTGCAAAAAGACTTGATATAGGGGCGCCTGGGTGGCTCAGTGGGTTGAGCCTCTGCCTTCACCTCAGGTCATGATCTCAGGATCCAGGATCGAGCCCCACATGGGACTCTCTGCTCAGCAGGGAGCCTGCTTCCCCCTCTCTCTCTGATTGCATCTCTGCCTACTTGTGATTTCTCTCTGTCAAATAAATAAATAAAATTTTTTTAAAAAAGATTTGGTATAGTCAGTGTTTTTAATTTTAACCAGTCTACTGAGTGTATAGTGCTCTCTCATTATGGTTTTAATTTGCATTTCCCTAATGACTAGTGATATTTAGTATCTTTTCATGTGCTCCTTTGCCCTCTGCTCTTCTTATTGCTGGAAGCATCTTCAAATTTTTTCCCATTTCATCACATTGTTTTCCTATTATTGAGTTTTGAGTATTATTTATATATCCTAGATACATGTCCTTTTTCAGATATATGATTTGCAAATAAATATTTTCTCCCACTCTTTGGCTTGTTTTCCCATCTCTTGGGAGTGTTTGAAGAGCAGTTTTTATCAAATCCAGTGTATCAGTTCATTCTTTTATGGATTTTATTTTTACTATTTTATCTAAAATATCTTTGCCTGACCCAAAGTCACAGGGTTTTTGTCTTGATGTTTCATAGTTTCAAGTCTATAATCCATTTTTAGTTAATTTGCATATTGTGTGCAAGGTATACATTGAAATTCATTTATTTGCATATTAAGATCAAATCATTCTGCATCATTTATTGAAAAGACCCTGTTGAAAATCAGTCATAAATGTGTGAATCTGTTTCTGGACTCTGTTTCCAGTTATCTAATTTATCTTTATGCCAATACTATATTCTCTTGATTACTGAAACTTTACAATGTCTTGAATTAGATACTAGTGGTCCTCCAACCCTATTTATTTTCAAATTTGGCTATTTTGTGTCCTTTGCATTTCTGTATGAATTTTGTAATCATTCCTACAAAAAAGATTTTTTAAAAATTAAAAATGATTTTGATTTGGATTATACTCAATCTATAGATCAAGATGGAAAATTGGAAATCTTTTTTTTAAAGAAATCTTTTAAAAGAGGATCTTAAGCAAACCTCCCAGAGGCTCAGTCTCATGACCCTGAGATCATGACTTGACCTGAAATTGAGAGTTGGAAGCTTAACAGACTGAGCCACCCAGGCACCCTAGCAACAGACAGTTTTTAAATAGATAAAATAATATGAGGAAAAGATACTATATTTAACTAAATAGTTACCATGCCTGGTGTTCTTATCTCTTTTGTGTAGGTCTAAATCTCCATCTGGTATCTTAGGGTTTCTGGTTGATGCACTTCTTTTAACAGTGCCTACAGAACAGGTCTGCAGGTGATGATGTCTTTCTGCTTCTATATGTTACAAAAGTTATTTCATCTTTTTGTATGTTTGTTTGTTTTACATTTTACATTTATTTTTTACATTTTACATGTTTTACATTTCTTACAATTCTTAACCAAATTTAAGATATGTTTTAAATTTAAGAATTTGAAATATATTTCTGGCAGGCCAAAGAAACTGGGAGTATACATTTAAGGCTTCACTCTTCTATGACAGTAAAATTTACATAAAATTCACAATTGTACAATTCAGTGGCTTTTGGTGTGGTTACAGAACATTTTCATTACCCAGAAGGAAACTCTGCCCATTAAGCTGTGATTCTCCACTCTCCCCCGACCCAATCCCTGGCAATCACTCTGTGCTTTCTGTCTCTGTGAATTTGCCTTTTCAGCACACTTCATAATAAATGGAATCATGCAGTATGTGACCTTTTATATCTGGCTGCTTTCACTTAGCATAATGTTTTCAAGATTTTCCTGTTATACCACCTGTCAGTACTTAATTCCTTTTTATGACCAAATAATATTCCATAGTACAGATGCATCATGTGTTATTAATCCGTTCATCCATTGATGGATGTTTGGATTCTTTCCCCCTTTTGTGAGTAGTGCTGCTATGTATATTCAAGTACAAGCGTTTTGTTTAACTATCTCTTTCAGTTCTGTGGAGTGAACACCTAAGAGTGGAATTGCTGAGTTCACATTTGTTTTACAAAGAGAATTTTCCCAGGGTAGAAAAGTAAAGACTGACTCTTTTTTCTCTCTCTCTCTTTTTCAGTACTTGAAAGATGTTCTACTCTCTTCTAGTTTGCATTATTTCTGCCAAGAAATATGCTGTCATCTTTATCTTTGTGTCTCTAATGTGTCTTATTTCTCTAGGAGCTTTTAAGATTTTTTTTTTTCTCTACTAGCTTTAAGCAATTTATAATGTGGCTTGTTGTGGGTTTTTTTCATGTTTCCTGTACTTAGGTTTTGTCAAGCCTCTTACATATGTAAGATCATCAGATCTGGAAATTTTTCAGCCTTTATGTCTTTATATATATTTCTGTCCTACCTCTCTTTCCTTTGGAGACTCCATTAGACATGTATTTTACTGTTTGAAGTTGCCCTACAACAGAACAAACATTCTTTCCTTCATTGTTTTCAGTCTTTTTCTGCCGTGGCTTTTGAATAATTTCTCTTACTAAGTCTTCAAGTCCACTAATCTTTTCTTCTCCAGTGTATTATCTGCCTGTAATCCAGTCTAGTATGGTTTACATCTCAGATATTGTACTTATCATTTCTAGTTCAGTTTGGGTCTCTTTTCTATCTTCCAGGTCTACCTAACCTTTTCAAACTTTATTTTCTTGAGCATATGAAATAGAGTTTCAATAGCTATTTTAACATTCTTGACTACTAATTTTATTATTGTTTTACTTTCTGATTGGTTTCAGTTAAATTGATCTATCTCCTTATGTATCATATTGTCCTGTGTTTTTGCATGCTTACTAATTTTTTACTAGATACCAGATATCAATTTTACCTTACTGCTAAATATTTTTGAATTACTTTAAGTTTTTGTTAGCTTTCTTCTCAGACATGACTAAGTTTCTGGGGAAAGGTTTGGTCCTTTCAAGTCTTGCTTTTAGCTTTTATAAGTAAAGAAGGGTTCACCCGAAGGTCACTTTTTCCCTCCCCTACTAAAACCAAAGCCTTTTTAATAATCTACCCCCTGTCCTATGAATTATTAAGTTTCCTACTTTGGCTGGTGGCAATAGGTAAATTCCTGGCCCATGTGATCTTCAGAGATTGTTCTTTCTAATTTTTTCAGTGGTTCTATCTCTGTCTCTGGTAATGTCTTTACATATATGCACTGTTTAGTGCCCAGGTGCATACCAAAGAGGGAATTCTGAGAGTTTTGTCTGTGTACAGCTCTTGTCTTTAGTACTCTGCCATAACAACTATAGTTTCTATTTGGTTTCTACTTCTACAGATTCTTAACTCAAGGAGCTTAGCAGACTGAGCCATGATCCCCCCTTCCTGAACTACTGCCTGAAAACTCTTTCCATACAGTCAACTAGGGCACTTATAGGGTTGGGCTCACTTTGTTTGTTTCCTGGGCCTCAGGGTTAACTGTTCTTCCTTGTTTGATGTACAGTGTCTTCAGACTGTAGTTTCTTTAGTTGGTTCAATATATAAGAGTAAAATTATTGACTTTCTTTTTTGTATGTGTGTATATACCACCTAATTCTCAAGAAACCACCAATAGGTTAAGAATGGAGTGTTCAAACATAGGCAGTAAGCTCCTTGATACCAGTCTTGGTGATGTTTTTTTTTTGGATCTGACTCCAAAAGCATAAAAAAACAAGTGGGACTACAAACTAAAAGCTTCTGCACAGCAAAGGAAACCATCAAAACAATAGAAGTACAACCTACTGAAGGAGGAAAAGTATTTGGAGATCATACATCCAATAAGAGGCTGATATCCAAAATATATAAAGAATTCCTATAGCTCCAATGCAAAAAAAAAAAAAAATTTTTTTTTTAAATGGGCAGAGGATCTGAATAGATATTTTTCCAAAGAAGACTTACAGCTAGCCTACAGGCACATGAAAAGATGCTCAATATCACTAATCATCAGGGAAATGCAAATCAAAACCATAATGAGATATCACTTCACACCTGTCAGAATGGCTAGAATCAAAAAGACAAGAAATAACAAGTATTGGCAAGGTGTGGAAAAAAGGAAACCCTCATTCACTGTTGGTAGTTGGTACAGCCACTATGGAAAACAGTATGGAGTTTATTCAGAGTATTAAAAATAGAACTACCGGGACGCCTGGGTGGCTCAGTTGGTTAAGCAGCTGCCTTCGGCTCAAGTCCCGCATCGGGCTCCTTGCTCAGCGGGGAGCCTGCTTCTCCCTTTGCCTCTGCCTGCCACTCTGTCTGCCTGTGCTCGCTCCTGCCCTCTCTCTCTGACAAATAAATAAATTAAAAAAAAAAAAAATAGAACTACCATGTGATTCAGCAGTTCTTCAGGATATTTAGTCAAAGAAAATGAAAACACTAATTCAAAAAGGGTTGCAATATTCATTGTAGCATTATTTATAATAGCCAAGATAGAGAAACAACCTAAGTGTTGATCAATGGATGAATGAATAAAGAAGATGTGGTATGTATACAATGGAATATGACTTCGCCATAAAAAAGAATGAAATCTTGCCATTTGCAACAACATGGTTGGAGCTAGAGGGTATTGTGCTACTTGAAATAAATCAGGCAGAGAAAGACAAATACCATATGATCTCACTTATATGTGGAGTCTAAAAACACAAAACAAATGAACAAAACAAAAACACATGGGGATGGAAAAAGAGTGTTAGTGGGTAGCAGAAGGGAGGTTGGGGGTGGGTGAAATGGGTGAAGGAGGTCAGGGGGTACAGACTTCTAGTTACAAAATGAATAGGTCATGGGGATGTGGTATGCAACATGGTGACTATAGTCAGTGGTATTGTTGTGCATACCTGAAGGTTGCCAGGACAGTGAATCTTGAAAATTCTCATCACAAAAGAAAACAATTTTTAACCTTTTGGGCACCTGGGTGGCTCAGTGAGTTAAACCTCTGCCTTTGGCTCAAGTCATGATCCCAGGGTCCTGGGATCAAGCCCCATATCGGGCTGTCTGCTCAGCAGGGAGCCTGCTTCCCCCTCTCTCTCTGCCTGTCTCTCTGCCTGCTCTTTCTTATCTCTCTCTCTCTCTCTCTCAAATAAATAAATAAATAAAATCTTTTTTTAAAAAATTTTTAAACCTTTTATGGTAACAGATGGATAACTAGACTTACTGTGATGATTATTTCAAAGTCTGTACAAGTTTCAAAACATCACATTGTACACCTAAGGCTAATATAATATTATATGTCAATTATATCTCAATTTTTAAAAAGAAAAAGAGGGGAAGGAGTGTTGATGTGGGGTAGAAAATCCAGGCTACATCATGAAGCATACCATGTTACCACCAGAATTGCTGTGCCTTAGCTACCTTGAATCTTGGTGTTTGCTCTTTCTCTTTCTAGCCATTCAGTAAATATTTATCAGACTTATACTATCTTCAACCACTGATGAACAAAGAGGCATGCTTTTGCCCTTTTAATGTGGACAACCTTGTTCACAAAGCCCTTGTCTTCTAGTATAAGCATTTAGAGATTTATCTGTTATAACTTAATTTTAGAAAACTTATCTAGAAAATGGGATATGCACAATCTCAAGTGACCATGTGGCAAGGTTTTAGTTACATGAAATTCTTTGGCTAGGAGGCATTTAGCAGAGTCCAGATAATTTGTTATAAAACTTTTGATTGCCAGATTTGAGAGAGACTATAAGATACATGGGTAGAATAAAGTAGAATTCTGGGTAATAACCTTAGACATCCATACTATGTTGATAGATTTTTTCTAAAAAGGAAAATTGCAGGATAATTTGTATTGTATTTCTCTATTTTGGCCTTGAGAGAGAGAGAGAGAGTGTGTGTGTGTGTGTGTGTGTGTGTCTATCTGTCTTTCTAGAGGTGGGATTGTGTTTCTAAGCATAGAGAAAAAGTTTACATAATATGCAGCTGTCATGCCAAGAGCACACAAATACCACTAGTATTTACCATATGAGTATAGACACATTTGACTGCAGTAAACTTACAGGCAAAGAATTAACAGAGTATATACCAACCCCAAGTTCTTTTTCCTCAGAAAGGTATGCGTAGGCCTGGCATAGGTGCTCTGGATGTGCCATGGAAAGGGATCTGATAGAGGGACTCTGCACCAAAACATTGTACACATTGAAAGAGAAGGTTTAGGAACATCTGGTTGCCTAAGTCCTAATGGGAGCAGGAGCCTTTGAGGTTATAATCTCTATGAGCTTGTTCTAGTAAATAGAAAATGAGCCCCCAGGACCATCCATATTTATCCAACATCAAACTGCTTACCTCTGAGATTCGGAGTAGAGAAGAACAGAATGACTAATTTTTGCCTTATGCATTTTTGAGTTGCTTGAGTTTATTCCAACTCACATGAGATTTCTTTTTAAAGGCATAGATTTGGTGATCAACACAATATCTGACTCATAGTATGTATAAAGTAAATGTTGATTCATTAGATAAATCATTGACCTAGCCACTCCACCAAACTTAGGTAGATTTATAAAAATGGAAATAAGTGGCAAAATTGTACTTTTTAAAATATATCTATAAACAGAGATTATATTCCAGCAATATTTATTGTACCCAAAATTTTATTGCCAAGGAAATATAGACATATATATACATGGATACCCATACATAGATCTATGTGTATGCTTCGATGTATGCGTAGAGATGGCTGGAATAATAAACAAGAAATCATCACTGTTGGTGATTATCATTGTGGAGGGGGCACTGAAGTTCTAGATGGAAGAAAGAGATCCTTTCAGCGTATGTTTCCTCTCTAGTTTAGATTACTTAATATGTGCATGTGCTATTCCCTTCGCCCCTCCCTTTCTTCCTTATCTCCTTCCTTCTATTTCATTATCAAGAGTGGGTATTTAAAAGAATATGGAAGTGTTCCAGAATACCAGAGAAAGGATTTGCTATAGGGAAAATTCAGAAGCCTCTGGAAACATAACATGCATTTGAAAGTTTTAGGACTGAGAAAGCAAACAGGAAGGGTGTCTAACGTATGTGCAGGCAAGGAGAAAAGATGTGGCGGGACTTTCTGCTTGATGGAGTCTTTGAAATACTTGCCAGTATGTTCTACTGTATACAGTGATATTGGGATACATGATTTCTACAATCATAGTAGAAGTATCTAGATGAGTAGAACGTGTGCCTTTGTCCTTTGACTTATCTGACCTGAACAACTGATGGGAGTGTTCTGACAGCACCCTCAGTGTATCCAGTCTCTGGGAAGGAGTCTGTAGCCCACAATACGTACAACTCCATCTCAGTATTTTATTTTATTTTGTTTCATTTTGTTTTGTTTTGTTTTGTTTT
>ML097051.1:12303-26106 GCA_003697995.1 Taxidea taxus jeffersonii | reverse complement strand
GGGAGAGAGAGAACAGAAACAAAACACGAATGCCTTTTCTTTTAATTCAAGGTCTCAAGATGGAACTGTGGGGACTGGTTAGGATCTGAGGTGAGTCCCAGGCTGTTTCATCCACCAGGGCCCAGATTCTGGGAGGTGCTTGGGGCTTGGAGGGCCTGACCCCTCGCCTCCCCTTCCCTCTTGCCCAGGGAACTCTTCCACAGGACAAAGCCAACATCAACACTGACTTTTCTAAGTGGTGCCTCCGGGTGGGGCTGGAGACCGCAGACCCCGGGGAGGCCCCTGAAGACCCGAAGGGGCTCCACTCTTCTCCTGTACATGGACGGAGACAGCACTGGCTCCAGCCAAGGGAGTGGCAGCCAACCACCAGGTCACACCTGGGACCGACCCCATGAGCACACCCTCTCGTTCCCCTCCTGATTTGGCCAGTGGGTTTGCTTTGACACTTACCAGAAGTCCATGGAGGCAGCGTCCATCCGTCATCCTTTTCCCACCTGGGGTTGACATTTCCCACCATGGGAGGTGGCCTTTCAGTGAGAGCTCTGTTTGACCTTCTTCAGAAGGTCAGTTCTGGCCTGAGTGCAGGGGTGGGTCTGGAGGTGGATGGACTAGGGTCCGTCTCTCTCTGCCTATGCCAAAGCCACCTCGTTTAATGCTCACCTTCCCCATCACTTGGGGGGCTCCCCCTGTGCTCCACCATGCCACGTGGAGAAGGGGAGGTGCCTGCATCCCTGCTGCCCTCCCTGGTCGTGTCTCACTTTCCTGTGCCTTTTGCATGTTGGGAGAGGGTCTGGTGTCACTGCCGCTCATGCTTAGAAACCACTGAAAGCCCCCAATAAAGCATTCAGGAGGAGCAGTTGCTTTTCATTTCTAAACATGTGTTTTCCATCCATCTCTCATTTCCAGAGTCTGGGGCCAGAGATTCAGAGACACGAGGTTCAGACTCAGTAAGAGTTGAGTCCAGGGCTCAGGTTTCTGGTTGTGGGGATGGCTTCTGGATGGACCTTGCAATGCTCTGACCTTGGCCTAAACCCACCTCACTTGGACACAGGGCTTCCCAGTTTATAAAGCATGCTCACAACCATCTGCTCACATTAACCTAGGTGTGGTCCTCCAGGGTACACCCAGGGCACAGGCCCAACAGTCCCCCAGAGGGAAAAATGGGCTAAGATGTCTAAAGAACATTAAAACAGGGATATAACTTGTAGAACATAAAGCATAGTTTATTGATTTTTGCAAAAATGTATAATAATTTGCCTTTGTTTTGTTTTGTTCATCAAGATGGAAAGAAAAAAAATAGCCAGGGCCCAGACAAGGCAAGCATGGAACATGAGAGCAGAGTCACCATCTGGCGCTGTTCTCTCCTTGGGCTGGTCAAACATCCATGCAGACTCTCCATTCATAATTAAACTCCACTCAAGAACAGAAACATCATGCTTCACCCCAATGGTGTTGACTGGTCTGCTCTCACCCTCTCTCCCAAATGAGACTCAAAAGGCCTCATCAATAACATCATTCTGGATGATGTTGGATTCTCTTCTTGTTCCTCTACTTCTAGAGGTCACAGGCACTCCCTGATAGGCTATAACCTACAGATTAAAGCATCAGTTTAGCCATCCTGGCATTCCTTACGCATAATGTATACATACATGATAAGCAAGGAAGGAAGTCCACAGAGCTTCCAGAGTCCTCATTTCTGTAACCGATCCCAAGGCCATTGTTGATATTGATCATTTCTCTCTTCCCCACTAGCTATTCTAGATTCTCTTTGTCCTCAACCAACAACTCATGGTTGGGGTATTTTATCTGGTGAAAGGACTCAGACTTTGGTGGTCCTTGTGCTGTTGTGGTTTCCCATTACTTTTACTATTCGCTGTGGAAATACTGTGGGGCACCCTGGAGAATCCTCGACTTCCTATACAGAGTGTCCCAGGCCACCATTGCAGAAGCAATCCCACGTACCCTCAGTGATCGGGACCAATCCCCATAGTCTGTAGAGGAACATTTTTTCCTCTAGTTTCAATGGTATGAGATCAAAATGGCCAAATGGCAACCTCAACTTCTGCTAATTCAGCTGAACCACTGACGTATTCCCCAACAAAAGCATTCCTTCCTTAGGAACCATAATCTCTAACCATCAAAGTCCAAAGATTCAGGGATGGGAAGTAACATTTTTGTGAATGGGTTATTATGTGCAGTAGTGAGGGCTAGTCTCCCATTTGCACCTAAGCACTGCTGGATCTGTGTTTTCTGGGTGTGGGAGAAACAGCACCATGGTCTGTGCAACGTGTAGACTGCATCCCGCAGGCCATCACCCCCACATAGCCGCATCTCCTGCCTGGTGCAGGAGACCACTTCAATGCTCTATAAGTCTGGCTGCTTCTAGATAACAGACCTGGTAAGACCAGAAGATTCCATAGGTATTATTGTACTGCTGCATTCTTCTGCTGTGATATCAAGTCCTTGGCCAGAAGCAATGCTGTATGGAATACCAAGACTGGATCCAAGGTGTCCATGCGTGTGGAGGTCAAAGGCGGCAAATCCATACATGGAATATAAAACTTGTGCCCCCTCTATGATGGAAAGGATCAGTGTACTCCATCTGCCATTTCTTGTGTTTGAGCCTGTTGAGCAAGCACTAAGGTGGCTGGAGGAGGGACAAGTCATGTCCATCTACGTGTTGAGAGTCTCCTCTACAGTGAGTCCTTTTGGCGGGGATATCCGCAGAGAATACAGACATCCTCTCTTTCCATGCCCCTCGCTACAGGTCTGGCCACAGCCTCTCCCTCACTGGCCTCCTTGTTACCCATCTCCCATTCTCATTCTTGATCATCCAGTACGTGCAGATCCGCATTTCTGGACTTCTGTCTCCATCTCGATAGAGTGGACAACCACAGGCACTGCTTGAAGTCCTGTCTGCTTGAGAGGATTTTCCTTCTCTGATGTCTCTGAGGCCATCCCATGGTGCTGCGATCCCACTCCCAGCTGGTACCAGGAATGAGGTTTTTCTTCTTCCATCATTTGATCCTAGGAGGTTCGTCACTTGGGTGTTGGGTGAGGAAGAGGTGACAATGTGGCGGGAAGAGCTTGCGGAGTCTGAGATGTTTCGCTTTCATCTGATAGGATGGGGCTGAACATACCTACCTCTGTGGCTTGATGGATCAGATGACACCCAGTTCATGATGGGCAGCTCAGGCTGCCTCATCACTGGGTGTCTCGTGGCCGTGTTCGGTCTCTACCAGGGCCCAGGAGCAGATCAGAAACTAGTTTTCAAAAGGACAATTGTTATTTGCAGATGAGGACATGACTCTGTTCCGGGTGCTAGGGGTGTGCACTGAGATCGTCCACTAGGGCTGGTGGGAGGCTCCACACACCACATCTAAATCCCAGACTATGAAACACCGTTGGACCTGCTAGAACATGAGGCTCGACGGGGAGAGCACCTTGCACTGCAGCCTGAATCTGCTTTGGGAGCCATCCAAACCCAGCAGTCTACAGCTGACTCAGCGAACGGTCTGGAGCAGCACACGCAGACGGGCATGCTCTGCCTCTCAAATCCGAAGGGGGCCACTAACTGCGGCGCTTCGATCTTAGCAGTAGGCGTAGCAACCCTCACTTGGAGGGGAGAGCCTGACATTTCCTAACCCCTCTCCCTAATGCTACAAGTTTCACCATGGTTACAGGGCTCCGAATGTCCCTGGGGTTTTAGACCACACCCTCTGGTGGGCCCGGGTCTCACCAAGACATCTGGTGCACTCATTATTTCCTGTTCACTGAGCACAGCCTGATGTCATCAGTGTCGTGCATCGGCGTTCTGTGATACAGGTCGAAGGTCTCTACAGGTCAAACTATGACAGAGAACAAAAAAGCTGACATAGCCTCACATTAAGAACTGCTGCCCTGCCAAGGGAAAGCAAATGGCTTTTGGCAGCCCTTACTAAACAACACAGAGAACAACACTCCAGCCCAGAGCCTGAACTCAAAGACAGACACTGCGTTGATCTGCTTTAGTGAAGAAACCACATCTGGAAAAGCAGCGCTCTGAGTCACCACCCGATGGAGTTCACAACAAAACATTCTCCAGGTCCCGTCCACTGTACAGCCTGGAAACTAGTCTGGTGTGTGGGCACGGTGGTGAGTTCTAGGAGCCTTCCCCTCCTCTACCCAAATAGCCCTTCTACCTAAATAGGGAGACAGGAGTGCTGGGATGGGCTTAACACACAACTTTGGCCCAGGAGCTAAGTAGAGGCTTAGCCTGGGTTACTGGGGACGCGAGAAGAGGGTGACTGGCCAGCAGGAGGAGGCGGAGGTCTCTCTGGTTCTGCTGAGACTCCAAGGTGCCTGCCCATGGCAAAGACAGCCAAGTCAGTCTCAGTTTGGAGACAGGGAAGGTCTTCAGCTGTTAAGAGAGCTGGCAGCTCTGCTTAGAACCTGCAGAGAGACTGAGGCCCAGCCAAGCTGTGTTTCCACCAAATGCCTAACACACTCCAGCTTTTCCCAGGGCAGCTGGCTGGACGGCAAGGAAGTCAGGCATGGAGAAGTAGGAATAAAGGAGGAAGGAGTACAGCAGAATAAAGGGAATAAAGGGAATAAAGAATTGTTATGGTGTATACCACGTGGTTTTTAATAAGAGGGGAGAGACATCAAGGCTTCCGGAGCGTGGATGTTCAGTGTTCTCCCATTCGTGAGGTGAGAGGTAGAAACTGGCCTGGAATGTTTCCCGCCTTCGTTCAGGGACCCAGACTCCTTCCATGCTGTTGCCCCACCTTCCTCTGGGACATTGTTCTCATCCACAGGGCCCCTGATGCCCAGGTTTTATCTGCTCAGAAGGGAAAGAGAGGATGGAAGGGCACGTGTCCAGTAGTTTAAGACCTACACTGGGGAGAGGGTCACGGAACTCACATTTCACGGGTACGAATTTAATAAAAGGCTCCGGGAAATGTCATCTGGTTGGGCAGCCTATTGCTAAGGAAGGAGAGAACAGATGTTGGCGAACAGCTAGTAGCCCCTAACCCAAGGAATAACTGAATGAGGAGAGGCACAGGCAGACGGCTGGAGAAAATCAGACTCAAAGTCCTGACCGGATGATGCCATGGGACCTCCACTCACTTGTTCCACATATGGGGAAACTGAGGCCCTACACAGACTGGTGTCTAGTTGGGTCAGGCTCCCACTATGAATGAGCTAGAGCCAAGAGTCCTTTCCCTGGTCCCATTCTGTCTCTTGGAATGCCAGGGGAGAACCTAGGGTGGAGGACAAGAAGAGTGAACACGCAGACATTGGCTCAGAATCCGTCAGTTGCCGAGCTTTCTGTGCAGCGCCGTGGAGGGACGGAGGGATGAAGCTGATGTGGGGCTCTCAGAGTCCAGGTACCAGCACCACCCCCTGCACTGTGGGAATGGGCTTCCCCAAAGTTCCCACTGTTC
Source organism: Taxidea taxus jeffersonii (assembly GCA_003697995.1). Classification (NCBI taxonomy): domain Eukaryota; kingdom Metazoa; phylum Chordata; class Mammalia; order Carnivora; family Mustelidae; genus Taxidea; species Taxidea taxus. Next base: position 20,680 of record ML097051.1, on the reverse strand, counting down.
ACGGAAAGATCTGTGGTGGGGAGCACAGTAAGGTCAGACTTTCTTCCACTTACTGGCTCTTCATTTCCAAAGGCACAGAATCACCTGTCCAGGTCACTCCAGCGTATCCTCAAAGACCTGTCTGGTCCTCCCCCCGCAACCAAGGCCCACATTGGCTAAAGGCCTCAGTTTTCCCATCTCTAAAATGGAGCTGATAATACTGTTAGCTGCCATCCAATGAACACTAACTATGCCCTAGGAAATTCACATAAATTATCCCTAACTCATTAAAACATTGATTTTTATGTTTCACTGATGAAGACAGAGGCTCAGAGAGTTAACTACCCAAGGTACAAGGGGTAACTTGGGTTACTAGACTCCCTCACAGGATGCTATGTCCACAGCCCTTGCCGTGCAACTCTGGAGCAAGGTCCCACTGTGCGCGGAGCTCGTTCCCTGTGCCATGGTGCCGGGCTGGCCCCTGTGACCACCTCGGGCCAGTGGAATGTTGGTGGAAGGACCGGACGCAAGCAGAGGCTTAATGTCTTGTTCTGTTTGTCTTAGCCTTCGTGCCCTGGTGATCGTCACAAGAAAACCACGTCCCAGGTAGTGGCTGGCCTTTTCATCTGGGCCCCAGAATGAAAGTAGAACGGACCTGAGCCCAGCTTGTGGCCTGGAGCGGAGCTTGTGTGTTCCGGCCAGCCCCTGTCTGTGACCTGTGAGCATCTGTGGTCTGAAGCCACCATGTTGGGGGAAGTCTGTTACAAAGCATTATTACAGCAATCATTGACTGATACAGTGGCAGAGCTGGGATTGGAAGCCAAAGGCCCTAGAAGCCAGAGGCCTTCCTGTTTTCTCCAGGGTCAAGGTCGCTGGGAATTACAATTGAGATCATATAATAAAAATGTCAGGTGTGAGATTAAAATATTCAGAACAAATGCTAGCTGTTATTCATTGTATTCAGTGTTGCATTTTCAAGAGTACATTGATGACGCTGAGTCATTTCAGGGTTGCTAGGGATGTGTAGGAGTTACAGTGCCCAGGCTTCTGAGACAGACATTCACTAGGCAAATGTAAATGTCTTCAGTAATGAGCAGCCCTCAAAGGGGTCTGATATTTTTAAACTTCTAAAATATCTTCCCATCCATGATTTCATTACACCAATCAAAGACTAAAGAGGTAGAAAAAAAAGTATTATCCCCACCTCAGAGATGAGTAATAAGCCCAGAGGGGCTAAGCGACTTGCCTAAGATCACCCAGCTGAGGCGTGGACAGGCAGGATTTGAACATAGCCTGCTTGCTCCAATCCAAAGCTTCTAATAACTCCAGATCAGAGTCACCCATTCTCCCCAGGAGCATGGTAGTATCTGGCAGACACAGAATGCTCAGGAAATGCAAACAGAAGTCAAAAAGGGATGGAAGGAGGGGGCGGTAGGCAATGGAGGGCAGCAGCCTGTTTGGGCAGGGCCTGAACAACTTTGCTCCAGAAACTAAGATGCTAATCAGGGGCGGCTCCGAGGCTTCTCTACCTATTATTGATCTCCCAAGCGCTCAGCCATACATACCCCAGGCGGCCACACCCTGGCAGAGAAGATGAGCCAAGCAGCAGGGCTCCCTGATAAGGCATCCAGCCCAGCTCCCAAAAACCAGCTGTCTGGAAACGCAGGTCAGCTAGACTTTAGCTTGCCTGCGTGTGGACAGAACCTCAAACGGGGAGACCTACTTTACCTTGTCTTGTCCCCCAAACCCCCCAGATGGCCTCTCCTTTCAGCTCTCCTGGAGAACACCTCTCTTGTTTTCCCTCAATCACCACCCCCCAACCTTGAAAGCAGGTGGCAGACTCAGAGACTCCATTCCCACGCTAGGTCACCGGCACATGGCCTTCTACGTTCATTAACTGTATATTTTAATTACTTCTGAGTTGATCAAAATTAAAACACTGACGTGTACAGGGTTTCTTTCTCCTGATTGTAGAGTAAGTCATGGTGACGATGGTGCAGGAGAGACTCTGTGCACTTGAACACATTCGTCCAGACTTTCCACATACTAGGTCCTGTTCTATGCACTTTGCAAGCATCAATTCATTTAATCCTCACAACAACCCTATGAGGTGAGTACTCCTATTATCTCCATTTTACAAATGAGGCAATTGAGGCCAGAGGTTAAGGAACTCGTTCAAGGTCACAAAGCCAGCGTGAGTGTGTGTGTGTGTGTGTGCGCGTGTGCGCGTCAGAGCCAGAATTTGAACCCAGGCTGTCTGGCCGGAGTCCGTGCTAATCTCCTCCTCCTTTGCTCCTCTAAGTGCTTTCTGCAAACCATCTCTGCCTGAGCTGTGGCTGGTCAGCATAGGTGGGGGGCACACCCCGTGTTAGATGTTCAGCACAGTCTGGAGTTGCTCCACTCATCCCCTGCACCCAGCTAGACGGACCCCCTGAAGGCACCGTGTCTCTGAATGAACACCATGCTGGCCACAGTGCCTGGTTCCCCTGGCGCTCCCGGAATACGGGAGCCGTGAATGTTGAGGGAAGAGAGGCAGCAGCATCCTGACCCTCTGCTTCAGGAGCAGGGGCTCAGACAGACGGATGTGACTGAGGCCACACAGCTGTAAGTTCTGGTCACTGGGCATCCAAGGGCCTCCAGATTCCATGCTAGATACAACAGCACTGATTCTTCGTAGTGAGGGCATTATATTCCTAACACAGTCACCACAATCTGCTTAGACTGACTGGCATCCGTTAAACAAACCTCGACAACCTTTCACTATTACAAGGAGCTGCAAGGAAGTCTTTTGACTTGTTTGCCCATTTCCTCAGCCCGCAGCCCTAGGCTGAGATCGTTGGGTCTGCACATTTTAAGTCTGGACACTACTAGGTTACTTTCTCAACACGTGGCCCCAATTTACCATCTCCTGTCTCCTCAAGCTACGAGAGTCCCCGCTTTCTGTGCTGTGTGTGCTCAACTTTAAAAACTCTTCAGAGACCATATGAGGGGTTTCTGGGACAAGTTCTGAAGGTGCACAGGATTTCTCTTAACAGAACCTCCCTTCTCCCAGATAGCTGTCAGAAATGGCTTGGGTGTAGAGACTTTTTTTTAAGGCTTCTGGAGCTCACCCCTCTGAGAATAAGGCTCAGCTCTCAACAACGTCCAGCAAGTCCACCTGCGGTCAGGTCCGAGGTGCACTAGGCTATTAATGCAGACTAAAGGCAGGGGGCGATAAGGAGCACGGAGAGGTACATTCCTCCGTCACTCACTAGAAAACCAGCTGCCACCTAGGCTCTGAGTAGGAGTTTCTTTTCATGTGGTTTCCTAAAATACGAGTCCTAACCAGCTTGGGAAGCTTCACCCAGCAGAACGGAGAAACAGAATAGACCAGAAGAGTTGGTGAGATTACTCGATCCACTGCTATCATTTATTAGATAAGGAAACTGAGAGCCAGAGATGGTGAGTGAGGAACACAAAGTAACATGGGAAAGGACACAAGCAGCGGCAGAATCCAGTTCAGAGCCAGTCAGGCTGCCCCCCATCACCTCTGCTGAAGGTCCTTCTTTAAGTCTAGCTTTCTTCATGCTCTGTGGCTCCTGAAAATGGGCAGAATGGTAGGTTTCTTGAAAAGGGATGTCTGGATAAAAATCCCCATAGCATATCTGTGCCTTTGTGCATCCTGTTCTCACTTCCTGGGGTTCCCTTCTCTGCCTAACTCGTTATGTTTTGTGAAAATACCCCCTCACTCCCCAGGGCAGCCGGTTGTCCTCCACTCTGGTTCCAGACCCTGACCTTGCCCTAGCACTCAGAACACTGGACGGTGCTCGCTGGCTCCTTCCATGTCTTCTCCACAAGATCTTCCATTCCTTGAGCACACAGATGGATCAAATTCTCCTCCGCAACCCCAGCACACACCGTTAGCTCCAAGGGCACGGACTTTGGACCACCAGCACCGGCGGGGAAGGAGTTTATCCTACCCCATCAGTTCCTGGCACCCCCTAGGAGTCTGGTGCCGCTGAAGGAAGTTTTGCAATATGAGGAGCTTCTAATCCTGGAGCCGTGGAGTTTTCGACAGACACTGCCTGGCGGTGCCAAGCAGGTCAGGCTGACAAATGAGTGGGCACGAAAAGGCACAGAAAGCCCTCACATGTGTCCAGGCCTCCAGGGCACAGGGCACAGGGCACTATCCCAGGTGACCTCATGGGAGTGAACTCTGTAAGCACTCTCCAGCACCACTCCCGTGAGCCTCAGCTCTTCTCCTTCTGCCAGGAAAACTCCTCAATCTGCTTAATCCAGACCCCAGGATATGGCACAGAGGGAAGGAGTCAATCAAGCTAGGAAATATGTGACTGGACATAAACCAAACTTAGCTTATAGGATTAGGAGGAAACAAAAAGAGTAAACACCCTACACAGCGAGTAGCTCAAGTAAGAACTACACCATTGTCCTCAAGCAGGCTGAGCTTTCCCCATTCTGGGCTTCTTAAGGGTTTTAGAAAAGAACACACAAGACATGGAATGTGGGATTTCATTATCTCCAGTTTACTTAATTTGCTTGTTTACACACACGATCTGTGTGTGCATAACAGTGGCAAGAGCCATTCTCTAAATACAATCTGCTACTCAGATGACGACAGATGCACATGGAAAATGAGGCGTCTGTGAATGAACCTCAGCAAGTGAGGCAAAACAAGCACGGCAGAGTTCTGGGATCCCAGATGCCCTTAAAAGCTTCCTGTTCAGCACCTGGAGACAACAGACACTTTCCAGAAGATGATGCATGACTATTTCAATGGGAGACCCAGACCCCAAATGGTACTCAAAACTAGATGCTTATTTCCCTGCCTTCTCTGACGAGCCAAGAAGTTTAAAAGCTTGGAGGGAAAAATGGGAGACGAGGCATTATCGCCTGCTGAGCACAGGTGTGGGGCATTTTACCTACATCACTGCCCTTAATCCCCACAGTTTCATCTCCTCCGTTGTCGAGATGTGGACATGAAGCTTGCTGTGGTCAGACGGCTCTCAGCGGCAGTGCCAACACTGGAACCCACCTCTTGGGTTTCCCGAAACCCACACTCTCAGCTACGCCAGGCGCTCTCACACGGGGATACGGGGCATGTCCCCAAGAGGGTGCTAAGACCCAATAGGAAGTGGCGAACGACCACTCGATACATGAGGGTCAGTCAGGGACACTTTGCACAGAGTTAACTTAACACTGAGCCTGAATCCCATCTGCGAAAGAGAAATGGCTGGGGATTGACGTGCGGCAAATGAACGTGTGGAGTCACCTAGTGCCTGCTGCCTTTTGGTGCTGAACACGAAACTCAGGAGAGAGCCCAACCCCTTCAACCAGCCCCTGCCACCTACGCCACCCCCTCTTCCACTCCCCATTCACAGACGGAAACTCCAGAGGGCAAACAATTTCTCACGGGGCCCATGACATCTGGCCAAGGCTCCCAGAGCACCCCGGTGACACCACTGGAATCTCAGCACCAGTGTTTCTGTACCCTCCGGGTACAGTGGGTCACAACTCCCATTTTGATGGATATGAATTAACATGCAGCCTGATGGGATGCCAGCTACAGGTTTTAAATACATCTTTATAGGAAAGAGAGTTTACCCTGAAGATTTTCCGGGCCTCGAGCTCTTAACAATCTAAGCTTGAGTTAAGGCAGTCAAGTGTAGTGCTTGTCAGTTAATGCTATTATCAGGCTTAACTTGAGGGGAGAGGAGGAACAGCAAGGAAGCTTCTGGGAAGATTATCCAAAGTGCAAGGGGCCTGGTACAAAAGGCCTAAGGATGCAGCCTGTGGGGGCACGGGGGGTAGGAAGGTGTCCTGTCACAGAGCTGTAACTGCACCTTCGTGGGTGGAGGTGCAAGCCTCAGAAGGACAAGGGCAGATATCAGGAAGTGTGCAATGGGGAAAGAAAAGACTGATTTCAAGGCGGGCTGAACAGGCCCAGGTTTGGTCTGGTGTTGGTACAAGTAGGAGGGTGGGGCCAAAGTCACTCTGATATTTAATAAGGACATTTTTGCAAACAGGTTGCCTTCTTGCCATCAGAGGCAATGGAAAGCATTTTCCTTCACCTCTGATTTATCATAATCTCGTCCAAAATATAAAAATCCCTTGGGCCAGAGCAGACTGATCGATGTACTTACTAACATGCTGTTTAGATTAGCCACCGATGCGTGGTCAGGAAACTTTCAGTGCCAAGAATGTATTTTGCAAAATTACTCTGACTCAGCTTAAAATTCATCCAGTTGTCATGAAAACGTCTGCTTTTGGATTTTATTCTTTATAGAGAAAATAGCCCCTGAAGTGAGGTGGAACTTAATACTATAAGCCAAGAGTTTTGATTATAAAAAGTAAATCAGTGTTCTAAAAAAAACCACCCAAAAACCCCAAACAAACCTCAAAGCTAACTACACATGTACCAAAGGGCAGCACTGAGGTTCTGGGTTATTTTCAGGGGTTTTGTCACCAAAGAACAAATGCCATAATTGTTATTAAAAACAATAAAGCATTTGCTCAAAATCGTAGGAAAAAAAGGTAACCTTATTGCTCCAAAAAACAATACATTATAGACAACACACACAGAAAACTAGCAATGTTCATTACATAAATATCATCCAACACCCAGCCAGAGAGGCACTCCGTGTCACTGTTTTGGTAGCTAATCACAAGTCAGTTGCAATATATAACATTCTGAGGATAAGCAAATACCACCAGAGAGCGTCTCAGGCAGTTGGCTGGTTTATAAAGAACACTGCTGGAAATAAATGCTTATGCAAAACTGACCCAAGGGTAATACTGTTAAACCACAGCATTAACAATACCAGACTCCAGGATCAGGGAGAGAATGATGGCAGCAGAGAAGGGTCCTGAGGCCCAGGCCTCCCCTTCAGCCACACAACAGAGGCTTTCCTACTTCTGTACTCTCACTGAGCCCTAGCCCTGCCCCCCAGGGACAAAAGGAACATTACAGATTAAGGTCAAGCCTTGCCAGGGACAAAAAGTGCCCGACTGGGAATGGTGGTGCTTGTGACAAGAAGCGTGGGGATTAAACTCACTCCCCAGACTCCACCACCACTCACCAAACCTTCCCGGTAGGCTTCCTTTTTGAAGCAGGGTCAATAATTTAGTTAAATAAGAAAAATAATGAAAAAATACATTAGCCATTGTCCTGCCATCACCCCTTTTGTTTCTCTTTTATTCCTTGTAACTGTCTCGCTTCAAATTCAAACTAGAGCTCTGGGGAGGCAGTCCTGGGGAAAAAGCCTTCAGATACCAAAATCCATAGGTCCCATACCAGCTCAGCAGACCAAACAGGGTGCCGAACACCTTCTGGGTCAAGTTGTGGAAGTAAACGGCTGTGCACAGAAACATGGACACCCAGATGAAGATCAGGAAGCCCAGGGCCACCACCAGGCTGGTGATGACCGTGTGCAGGCAGTGGCTCCGGTCCGTCTTCACTTCATGCAGCACGGCCATCTCCTCCACAATCATAAGGGCGCAGAAGGTCAGCAGGAAGGAGTGGCCCGAGATGTCAAAGCCATGCCAAAAGCCTCCTTCCCTGTGGCACTGCTGCTTGTTCTGGTGCTCCTTTCTGACCCCCTCCAGGGAGGGCGACTGGTAGCAGCTGCCCGTGTAGTGTTCAATGTTAGAGAAGAGGGCTGTGCAGACATACCAGATGGCCGTGCCCACCAGCAGGGTACTCAGCCGCCGCAGGACCAGGCCGGCCTTGCCTGTCAGGTGGTAGTTGGTGAGGGCAATGAAAGGCAGGAGGAGACAGAAGGTCCAGGCCCAGGCCAGTTTGACAAAATACCTGGCAGAAGATGAAAGTGGAAGTGAAGACAGGGGACATGGTGGCGAGGAGACAAGGTCATGACTGGGGCCTCTAGACTCTCAAGGGAGGGGAAATAAGAAAAGCTGATAAAAAGCTACACATAACAACTTTACTTACTAAGTTTCAAATGGAATAACTCCTAAATCCTTATTATTATCCCCATTTTACAGATAAGAAAACTGAGGTATAGAAGTATCATGCCCAAAGTAGAGGTCATAAGTGGTGGAGCTGGGATTCAAATCCCAGGCCTGTGATCTTAATCTGTGATCCAGGGCCTGGGAAAGTGGACACATAGAACACTCATGGTTACCCTGGGAAGAAGGTCTCATTTGCTCCATTTCATAGAGAATGCGAGGCTCAGAAAAGTTCCATAATTTGCTCAGGGTCACAATCACACTATCAGCAAGCCCAGAGTAAATCAAGGTTTGGCCAGCCCCAAAACCACATGTTTTTTCTACACTGTGGCTCTTTCCTCCACGGCAGCAATGATCTCAGAACAGAGTTTGAGTTCAAGCTAGAAGACCAGGTTCAAATCCTGACTCTGACTCAACCTGTTATCACACGTCTCCA
>ML097050.1:12506-26673 GCA_003697995.1 Taxidea taxus jeffersonii | reverse complement strand
CAAAGATGTTGGGAGAGCAGAAAACATCGTCACCAGCAACAAAGACCTAAGTAGGAAAGTGGTCAAGATGGTCAGGGGCCTTGCTTATTTCAAAGTGAGCAAGGGAGGGGTGTGCAACCAACAGCAATATCAGCGAAACATCATCTCTGCTCCATGTATTGTGAAAGTAAGAGTGAAGAATACAGCTGAAGGCCATTTGAGGCTTCCCCTGGCCTGGTCTGCCCTACCCCAGCCCATCCCAGGCTCCTGGCACATACTGTAGGCTGGTTTCAGGGTGAGTGGATGAGCATCAGTGTCTCTCGTGCTGGATACCATTTCTGGGAAACAACACATGCAAGATACATATCCCAGGAGCAATGGGTGATTCAGAGTGGTTAGACTAAGAACACTTATCAGAGATTAAAGTGGAAGATGCGAAGCACTGACCAGGTGCCATGGCAAGTTTGCTGTATGCACCACTGAGTTCAGAAGGAAATGGGAGCCAAGAGGGGATGCTTGTGCACAAGCAGGCCTCTGCATTCCAGCAGCTCAGCACCCCTGCTTAAAGACCACATGCACACTGTTTACAAGAGCCCACAGTTTGGGGCTCCCTAGGCACTAAACGTTTAGAAGCTGCAGGAGAGCTTCCAGTGCCCCTCTTGCTTTGGTTTCCCTGCATCTTCACTCATATGGTTACAGTCACTGGAATTTTGTGCCTTCTAGCCCACCTTGCTAGCTCCTTCTCTTTCTGCTTCTCTATCCAGCTCCTGTGCTGTTCCTCCAAAAGATTGCTGGGACCAGACCAGCTCAGCTATGTTGTCTGTTCCCCCACATCTACCTCGAACGGCCTTTAGGGCAACACCTGTTCTCACCTCTGGTTGCTTCCAAGCACCTCCAGTTTCCAGGTGGTGTCTCATCAATTTTGTGGCCGAGCCCAGAGCCTGGCATGGGATTCTGCTTCGGAAATATTCTTACACCTGTTAATACATGAATAAGTGAATGCTTGTGATGTCTCCTGAGTTAATGGAAGGTTGTAGGACCCACCTACACCCTGCTATTCTTTACCATTTTTCTTCCTCACCATTGAGGCCAGAGGCAATATAGCAACACTGTTAAAAACGCAGCTTTTGGTGTCAAATGTTACTGGATTGAAACCCCTATTGACAAGTAATTAGCTAGGAATTTTAGTTATTTAAAGGATCTAAAACTTATCTGGAATGAATTAGTACAAAGGATCAGTGAGGCCATGGATATCAACCATTTATCACAGAGCTATAGTAGTAGTAGTAGTTAGTAGTACTACTCATAGTAGTCAACTGAAAGTAGTTAACTAATAATTGACAATAATTGTCATAGTGGTTTTACTGGTAGTAGTTATAGTTTTAGTAGTTAGTAGTACTAGTCATAGCCAACTAAACTAACTACTAACTAATTAGTAGTTAACTGAACTAATTATAGTAGTTATAGTATTAATCAGTAGTACTAGTCATACTAGTTAACCAAAAGTAGTTAACTAATAACATATAATATTTATAGTGGTAGCAGTTATTGTGATAGTATAGTAGTACTTAGTAGCCTTTAGTTGTAATTAACTAAAAGAAGTTAACTAATAACTTATAGTAGTTATAGTGGTAGTTATACTAGAAACATGGCAGCAGTACTAGTCATTGGAGTTGTGAATGCTACTAGTCGTAGTGATGATAATAATGGCATTAAAGGCAATAGTACTGGTAGTGGTAGGTGTAAAAACAATTAAGTTAATGGTTTGGAAACCTCACATACTCTTCTAACTTGTTTTAGTATCTCCATAGACAAAGTCATAGTTTTGGCAACTCAGGACATTATGCGACAGATCAGCTAACAAAAGGAACAGAAAAGTAAATTTTTTAAGGTGTTTTCATTAGTTCATGCCAACCATTCCAAAAGAATCAGATTTTAAATTAAGAGATGTTCACAGGGTTTTTCTATTTAAAAGTTATAAGAAATATCAAAACCATGTGCTGACATGGAAAACCAAATTCTCTACCGCAGGAAGAGCCGGGCTGCTGGAGGAAGGCTGGTGGATTTGTGGTAGCTGCCCCACTTAGAGCTTAGCAAATACCTGAGAAATTGCCCATTCTGTATCCTCAGAGCTGGACCTGAGAGAACGGAGATGTCAGTGGTGTCCGCAGGCTGTGCCTCTCCCTCTGCCTCTCTCACTTGGAACATGCACACAATCTCATTAATCCCTGGTCAAGTGCAAGCATGCAAAAGCAGAATGAAAGACGAAAGGATGGGTCTTGGACCAACAGGACCTTGGGATTTCCAGGATGCCTCGTTTCCAACCTCAACACTAGCCAGCGATTGCCCTACAGAGCTGCTGAGTGTGGTATTCATGGTCTCACCATCTGGGCCCCTCTCCCACTGACTAGAACCTCAGGTTTGGAAAGAGCCTCTGGCATACTGATCTGATATCATTAAGAGACCTCTGCTTTCTAAGGCAGAATGCATTCGAAATTGCTTGTGACAGTGGTGCCCCCACCCTTAATTATTCAATTCTTCTGGTATGCGGAGAATTGGGAGAGGCGCTGGACTGGGGTCCACAGCAAGCCAGCTTTCTTCTCTCTTAACACAGGACATCTTCCCACCTGGAGCTGTGAGAAGGAGCCAAAAGTCCAGTGGAGAGAGCTTGTTCATTCTGGTTGGAGCCGAAATCAGACCTGACTGATGTGCTAAGTGCTATAATTTCTTCCGTCTACTTGGGAAACAATCAGTGGACAGCTACCAAACTAAATGGGCCTGTGATCCCTTTTCTCTCTTCCTCTCTCTCTCTCTCCCTCTCTTTTTTTTAAGATACTAAAACTGAAAAGCCAAATGCTTTAAACAATTCATACTTTGATTTGCAAAAGACAACAAACATATCCTCTGAGCAAGGGAAGCATGTCTTTTCTTGCATCTGAGTTCAGGAACACTGAATCTTCCCATTCAGGTCCTTCAAGGTACGTCAAGTTGAAGGGTGATCTAATTGGCTTTCAAGGCAAAAGGAGTGTTTGTTGTCCTCATGGTTCTATTCAATTTTTCCTCCACTGAACACACATAAACTGATCATTTAACCTTGATTCCTATATCTGCAAAATAAAGGATTAAAAATCCTATTCGCAGGGCAAATACAGGGAAACTGTCTACTCCCAAGCACAAGACTTGACACTGGGTAGATGCTCAAAAATATCTATTAAAGGAAGGAGTGAGTTTAACAAAACAAAACAATGAATCATAAAAGTAAGAGAGGAAAAGGAAGTAATAAGAAATACAGTTTAGGGGGCACCTGGATGGCTCAGTAAGTTGAGCATCCAACTCTTGATTATAGCACAGGTCATAATCTAGGGGCTGTGGGATTGAGCCCCGTATTGGGCTCCATACTTTGTGGAGAGTCTGCGTGAGATTCTCCCTGTCCCTCTCCCTCTGCTCCCCCACCCCCTACACTCACACACACTCTTTCTGTCTCTCTCAAATAAATAAATAAATCTTTAAAAAGAGAAATATAGTTTAACACTCCCACTTCACCATTGAAGAACTAGACCCACACAGAAATAGTAACTGACTCAAGGCCATAAAACCATCCCATCCTAGAACTAGGGTGTATTCTCCAGAATCCTAAGCCAGTGTTTCTTAAACCATGGGTCAGTGGACAAAGTAGTTGCTCACTAAGAGACAACTGGAAATCCCCCTTTCTCTATCCGTCTTTTTTTTAATTTTTATTTTATTTCATTTGTTTTTCTTTAGTGGTAGGAGAAATAATAGTATTAAAACAGTAGCTCTCTTGACCCGTGTTATTATTTTTTTTTTTTGTACAATCTTTGAGAAATAATGATGTCAGTGGAACCAATAAGGATACTGGCCAGCACCATGGACCAGAAGTTTTGGCATCTCTGGATAGCCCATCAGATTTCATGGGGTTGGGACCCAGGAATCTGTATTTGAACAAATTCTCTAAGTGATCCAGAGATATTACATTTTAAGGATCACCGGTCTATACCAAAGCAATCAGACGCCTGATGCAGGTAAAAGTACCTGTAGCCTTGAACATAATATCATGGCAGGCACTGTTAGCTGACCTCTTACCCCCTTCTCCCTGGTCTGTCCTCAGGTCAGAGATCTAGAAAGTTGGGTGTCCTCTTTCCCAAGTCTTGCACTTAGAGGTGGCCATGAAACTGAATTCTCACCAATGAGATATATGTGAAGATCCCCTGAAAGTTTAGGAAAGATATTTCTTTTTTCTCTTTTTAAATTTTTTTATTTACATATTTCTTTTTTTAACTTATTTTATTTCTTTTCAGCATAACAGAATTCATTGTTTATGCACCACACCCAGTGCTCCATGCAATACGTGCCCTCCATAAAACCCACCACCTGGCTCCCCCAACCTCCCACCCCCCGCCCCTTCAAAACCCTCAGAATGTTTCTCAGAGTCCATAGTCTCTCATGGTTCAATTCCCCTTCCAATTTCCCTCAACTCCCTTCTCCTTTCCATCTCCCCATATCCTCTGTGTTATTTGTTATGCTCCACAAATAAGTGAAACCCTATGATAATTGACTCTTTCTGCTTGACTTATTTCACTCAGCATAATCTCTTCCAGTCCCGTCCATGTTGATACAAAAGTTGGGTATTCATCCTTTCTGATGGAGGCATAATACTCCACAGTGTATATGGACCACATCTTCCTTATCCATTCGTCCGTTGAAGGGCATCTTGGCTCTTTCCACAGTTTGGCGACCAGGGCCATTGCTGCTATGAACATTGGGGTACAGGTGGCCTTCTTTTCACTACATTTGTATCTTTGGGGTAAATACCCAGTAGTGCTATTGCAGGGGCATAGAGAAGTTCTATTTTTAATTTCTTAAGGAATCTCCACACTGTTTTCCAAAGTGGTTGCACCAACTTGCATTCCCACCAACAGTGTAAGAGGGTTCCCCTTTCTCCACATCCTCTCCAACACGCGTTGTTTCCTGTCTTGCTAATTTTGGCCATTCTAACTGGTGTAAGGTGGTATTTCAATGTGGTTTTGATTTGAATCTCCCTGATGGCCAGTGATGATGAACATTTTTTCATGTGTCTGATAGCCATTTGTATGTCTTCATTGGAGAAGTGTCTGTTCATGTCTTCTGCCCATTTTTTGACATGATGATCTGTTTTGTGTGTGTTGAGTTTGAGAAGTTCTTTATAGATCCTGGATATCAGCCTTGTGTCTGTACTGTCATTTGCAAATATCTTCTCCCATTCCGTAGGTTGCCTCTTCGTTTTGTTGACTGTTTCCTTTGCTGTACAGAAGCTTTTGATCTTGATGAAGTCCCAAAAGTTCATTTTCACTTTTGTTTCCTTTGTCTTTGGAGACATATCTTGAAAGAAGTTGCTGTGGCTGATATTGAAGAGGTTACTGCCTATGTTCTCCTCTAGGATTCTGATGGATTCCTGTCTCACATTGAGGTTTTTTATCCATTTTGAGTTTATCTTTGTGTAAGATGTAAGAGAATGGTCAAGTTTCATTCTTCTACATATAGCTGTCCAATTTTCCCAGCACAATTTATTAAAGAGACTGTCCTTTTTCCACTGTATATTTTTTCCTGCTTTGTTGAAGATTATTTGACCATAGAGTTGAAGGTCCATATCTGGGCTCTCAACTCTGTTCCACTAGTCTATGATTCTGTTTTTATGCCAGTACCATGCTGTCTTGGTGATCACAGCTTTGTAGTAAAGCTTGAAATCAGGCAACGTGATGCCGCCAGTTTTGTTTTTCTTTTTCAGCATTTCCTTAGCAACTCAGGGTCTCTTCTGATTCCATACAAATTTTAAGATTATTTGCTCCAGCTCTTTGAAAAATACTGGTGGAATTTTTATCAGAATGGCATTAAAAGTATAGAATTCTCTAGGCAGTATAGACATTTTAACAATGTTTATTCTTCCTATCCAAGAGCATGGAATGGTCTTCCATCTTTTTGTGTCTTCTTCGATTTCTTTCATGAGTGCTCTGTAGTTCCTCGAGTACAGATCCTTTACCACTTTGGTTAGGTTTATTCCCAGGTATCTTATGGTTCTCGGTGCTATAGTAAATGGAATCAATTCTCTAATTTCCCTTTCTGTGTTTTCGTTGTTAGTGTTTAAGAAAGCAACTGATTTCTGTACATTAACTTCATATCCTGCCACATTACTGAATTGCTGTATGAGTTCTAGTAGTTTGGGGGTGGAGTCTTTTGGGTTTTCCTTATAAAGTATCATGTCATCTGTGAAGAGAGAGAGTTTGACTTCTTCATTGCCAATTTGGATACCTTTTATTTCTCTTTGTTGTATGATTGCTGTTGCTAGGACTTCTAATACTATGTTGAACAACAAGATCCTAGCAAATAGGATCCAACAGAACATTAAAAAAAATATTATCCACCATGACCAGGTGGGATTCATCCCTGGGTTGCAAGGATGGTTCAACATTCACAAATCAATCCATGTGATAGATCAAATCAATAAGAGAAGAGAGAAGAACCACATGGTCCTCTCAGTTGATGCAGAAAAAGCATTTGACAAAATCCAGCATCTGTTCCTGCTTAAAACACTTCAAAGTATAGGGATAGAGGGAACATTCCTGAACTTCATAAAATCTATCTATGAAAAACCCACAGCAAATACCATCCTCAATGGGAAAAAGCTCACAGCCTTCCCATTGAGATCAGGAACACGACAAGGATGCCCACTCTCACCATTCTTGTTCAACATAGTATTAGATATTTCTTTTCTGATCGGAAAAAAGTACATGAGGACAAACTCTATGTCTATGTCAACTTCCTTTCCTGACTTTGAATGCAATGTGTGAGGATCTGATGGTTGCTGTTCTGCAGCCATCTTGCAACCAAGAGGAGAATGTCAAGAGGACCACAAAGCTGCTGGTGGAGAGCAGCAACATCAGTGAAACATGGAGCCACATCAATATAGCCTCACAGAGAGCAGCAATTATATTTCTATTTCCATATCTATTATTAAAGCAATCATTTTGCCAAGAAGTTTTGCCTCCACAATAACCATGAGTAACTATTATATAATAAAATAGAGTATAAATTTCTACATAACTTGCCTTAAAATGAAATAAAATCAACCCATAGATTGAATGTTGGCATGTAGAAACAGTGATTATACCACAAAAGGAGAAGAGGAAGAAAGCAGAGAGCAACAAGGCACGGTTTTATTAAAGTCTCTTCGTTTCCTAGGGCTGCTGTAACAAATGGACAAAAACTGAGTAGTTTGAAAAGGCATCAGTGCATTCTCTCATGATCTGGAGGATGGAAATCAGGAATCAAGGTCGATCCCTTCAGAAGACTCTAGGTGGAGAATCTATTCCATGCCTATTGCTATGGATTAAATTGTGTCCCCCTCAAAAGGTGTTAAAGTCCTGACCCCTAGCTCCACG
Organism: Taxidea taxus jeffersonii; assembly: GCA_003697995.1. Classification (NCBI taxonomy): domain Eukaryota; kingdom Metazoa; phylum Chordata; class Mammalia; order Carnivora; family Mustelidae; genus Taxidea; species Taxidea taxus. Next base: position 19,261 of record ML097050.1, on the reverse strand, counting down.
GATGAAACCTCATTTGGAAATAATAACTTGTACAGATGATAAAATTCAAATGAGGTTAGTAGGGTAGGACCTCATGCAATATGACTGTATCCCTATGAAAAGGGCATGTTTGGACACAGAGATAGTTGTGCAGAGAGAAATGACAATGTGAAGACACAGGAACAGTGTCACCTACAAACCAAGGAACACTGGGGTCTTCCAGAAGCAAGGAGAAGGGCATGAAGCAGGTTCTTCATCACGGCCCTCAGAAGGAGCCAAGGCCCCTGACACCAACCCCCTTCTAGCTTCCAGTGGTTGCCAACAACCCTTGGCATCCCTTGGTCTCTATCTCAACCCCATTGGCCGCCCCTCTCTGCCTCTGAACTCCCTCTTTCGTCTCTTGTAAGGACACCTGCCATCAGATTTAAGGCCCACTCTAAATCCAGGATGATTTGACCTTGAGAGCCTTAATCTATCTTCAAGACCTTATTTATAAAAAGGTCACATTCAGAAGCGCCAGAGGTCAGAAATTGCTTATATCTTTTGGGGACGATACAATTCAACCCACCGGAAGGCATTAATATTCTAGTGGGGGAAATATGACTTTGTGATTAATAATGTAATAAACTTACAAAAGATATACTGTATACCTTTTATACTCAATAACCACAGTGTCAGGAATGGGGAGGGAAAGAAAGTAGTGAACTCTGAGCTTTTCTTTCAGCATAGAAAGCCCAAAAGGGCTCGGAGAAAAGGCACTAGTTCTAACTTGCTAGATTCATGAAAAGTTTTCACATCTCTGTCTCTCCTTTTCCACTTTATGGCTTTACTTAAAGCAATAATTGGTCCCGAGATTAGAAGGAGAAAAATCGGCTCAACATGTGAATTTGCTAATTATTCTTCCTTGCTGTGGACATAGCCAGTTTCAGTTTTTGGTCCCATCCTAAGTATGACATCTCAGTGACAAATTAAATCAATTAAGATGAGAGCTCCTAGAGGGTGAGTAATAGACTAAGATGAGGACACCAGGGTTATAGGAAAAGCTCCACTTCTAATTAGCCATAGGAACTCCAGCAAGACCCTGCGCTGACGCTTTCGCTCCTTCATCTGTAAAAGGAGGGGCTGGCCTGGCTCATCACTCCAATTCCTTCCACACCATGATTCTTCGCACACACTCCCTTTGGAATTTGGACAGGAGCTGAGTTGTGGTTTGTTTCTTTTATGCATATGATCAGTATGGAGATTTATGGAGCCGCTTGCTTTTTATACCGCTAAAGAGGGAAACACACACACACACGCACACACACACATTATACACAATAGCAGCAAGTGAACCTTTGCCAGCCTAACACACATTTATACAGCAACAGCAGACACAGTGACACCAGACTGCAAGTAGGGAAAGTGACTCTGTCAATATTTACTGAGACAAAAATGGTAACACAGCCTGCTTTTTCTTCCTCCACTCAACAAACACGTGCGGAGGCCTCGGTCTCAGCCCTGTGTGCCAGGCGCTGGGTCCAGGCGCTGGAGAGAGAGCCAGAAAGAAGACCTGGGACCTGTCTCCGAGTGCTAGGGGTCCGTCAGAGGGATGGATAAGACGGCGTGGCAAGGTGGGCACGTGTGCTGTGACAAGGGGAAGCTCTCGGGGCTGCAGCTGCTCCAAGAAGTGACAGCAGCCACCCCAGGCGTGGGGGGCATTCAGAAAAGCCTCAAAGAGGTGGTTCTGAGCCACATGCTGAAGGATGTTTGGAGGTTGAAGTGTGAGTGGCCCCCATCGCTGCTTCCAGTGGCAAAAGGATCTGAATCCTGCAGTTTCTCAAACTTCTCACGAATCACAGTGAAGTGGGATGCTTCTGACACTCTCCTTTTGGCTGGGTTAAACCTTACTAGAGCTGGGGTGCCTGGGTGGCTCAGTGGGTTAAAGCCGCTGCCTTCGGCTCGGGTCATGATCCCAGGATCATGGGATCGAGCCCCGCATCAGGCTCTCTGCTCTGTGGACAGCCTGCTTCCTCCTCTCTCTCTCTCTGCCTCTCTGTCTACTTGTGATCTCTATCAAATAAATTTTTTAAAAAAATCTTAGAAAAAAAAAACAATCTTACTAGAGTTCCCCCATGGTATTTGGTGATCAACTAATTCCAGCGCTTGTCCTCTTCAGCCACAGTCTGGTTCCAGCCCCATCATTCTCCCAAAATGGCCCAGGATACATCTGAGCCTGCAGAGCCGCATCACCAGTGGGCCTTTCTGCTACTCAAGGCCCTCCATGGACCTTTTCAAGGTCATCTCATACCACAGATCACCATGAAACGTGGCCCCTGTACCACGTGTGGAGGTAGCTTCACCTGCTTGAGGGGGAAGGGATGTCACCGTTATTCAGAAATCTGTATGAATTAGCTTGACTCGTGTAGTTATGAATGTTTATATGGAGGGAATGTATATGGGATTCACCCTGACCGATGGAGTCAGAAGATTTTAGTCCCCACCCCACTCTGCTACCTGTAGACCTAGGCCAGCCTCCATTTCCCCACATGGAAGCTGGAGCTGACAGTTTCTGGTCTGGCCGCCTCCCAGGAGGGAAAACCAGAGAAGCAACATGGAGTCTTGAGTGTACAGCCTTTATCAAGGCCAAGATTCACTGCAGAGTCTGAGCCAGCACCATCAGGTCAGGAACCTGCATTCCAGTCAAGGGTTCCAGGCCCCTCACCTGTCCCAGCTTCAATTTCCCATCTAAAAACCTGAACTGTTTGGAGGGGAGGGGGTGGGAGGTCGGGTGAGCCTGGTGGTGGGTATAGTGGAGACCACATATTGCATGGAGCACTGGGTGTGATGCATAAACAATGAATTCTGGAATGCTGAAAAGAAATTTTAAAAATAAATAAAAATTTAAAAAAAATTTTTAAACTTTAAAAAATAAAATTAAATTAAATTAAAAAATAAAAATAAATAAAAACCTAAATGGTCTGGCTTAGATGTAGGTCCTTGACGATCTCTCAGGTTTCTGGGGCTTCCTGGGGAATCCGGTGAGTCTGTCTATTTCTCTGCCAATAAGCACTAACACTTCCTTGGCATAAGGGACTTTTGAGAGTGTGCCCACGCTGGAGAAATCATTCATCATCCTGCCACTTGATCTGTGCACGCGGCTGGTCCTGCAGTCCAGTAAATACCCAGCAGCAGGGACAGCCACTGTGAGGGCTAAGGGTGCTCATGTGGGGCAGTGTGCTGTGATGGGCACCTTCCCCTCTGCTCACAAGGGCAAATGGGAAGCTGCATCCATGAAACTCGGCATCCCAGCTGCACAGAGGTGTGCCTGGACTCTGTTCTCTGAGATCTAGCCCCTTGCAAAGCCAGCCTGTGGCAGCCTCGTGGACACTCTCCAGCCCACACTGTGGAAATTGAATTTCTCTCTGAGCATAGGCATCCTCCTGGATCAAACACTTTGAGCAGACTAAACATCTCTGACAATGAGCCCAAAGTTTCATAGCAAAGCAATTTCACTTGGTAATTTGTTCAGGACTAAATGCTTTTAGTTCCTTTAGTTCATCTCTCACTAAATTATTTTCCCAGGATCATTCATTTTTAACATAATAAGGCTAGCGTGCCTACACTATAATGGGACCTTTGCAACACGAGTGCATATGTTACAATGCCTTATTTTCTGTCATGGAGATTTAATCAAATTCACTAAGTTGGAGGACTATAATAGAGATTTTCAATAATATATGTTAAAAGGGTTTTTATATGATGTCTTCCAACTTGTGAATAAAAATCCGGTGGAGTGTGTGTTTGGTATTTCCACTAAATGATGAATGAGGTCACCCACGGGAGCCCGGAGAGCTCCTCCTGGCACGGATCTTGTGAGCCACCTTGGTTGGCAAACACTTATTTGATAAAGTTTCTAAATAGAAGTGCATCTTGTCCCAGTGCAGAAACACACATTTCACTGAGTTCTCTAAAATCTAAAAAGAATATGAAATGAACATTGATTCCGAGTAAGTTCTTCTAACAATGCATTCCACCGTTCATTTTATCCGATGCTTTGGACTTTCCTTGTTTGTTTGTTCTTGTTTTTTGGCAAGCTGTCACAATAATTCATTCAGGTTTAAAATACCTAAAATGTATTCCGGAGACACCCACTTGTTGATGAGGTGAGTAGAAAACGGCCTGGCTCCTCCTGCCTTTCAAATCGGAAGAGTGTTTTGCTCTTGTTTTCCAGAATGACCTGTTAGCTTCATGCGTGCCATACCCCACAGCATGCGTATTCGTGTTCTCTGCCTGTCACTGCTGTTTCTGTGAGCTGTTATAGCTTAAATATTAGATCATGCGAGGTAATGAGACACTTTTATCTCCCTGAGGAGCAAAGAGGGGCAGGAGCTCTGGAGTGGTCTGCTAAAAACACACGGTATGTAAAGAAGGTGACACCATCTTCTTGCATGTCTCCTCACGGCAGCCAAGTTAAGTAGCCAGGCTGTTTGCAATGGGATGGAGCAGAAATTCCCGGAACACCAAAAGCAACATTTTTAAAGCTCAACGACGCATGTGCACCTAAGCCGTTGAATGAACACAGCCTGTTTTGACCTTGTGGAATCGCCTCCATCCAAGTATCTAAAAGCACCATGTTACTTTTTGGTTCTTTACTAAAACCTTCTAATTACTGGCCTTTAAATTGCTATTATCCCCTCAGATTATCATGCTAAAGAATCGAAGAATCGTGGATAAGTCAGCCTTGCACTGTCTTCCTCTCAGCCATGTATTCCTTTTCTGTGCCACGTGCACCACTCAGCTGCCAACACATCGGATTGGAATGATGACTCTAAGCTCCTTGAGGGCAATGATGTCTTCCCTTCCTGTTGAGCAGTGTGCCCAATGGGGCTAAGGCTGTAAGAGGCCAACACTAGCAAGAAGACCTACAGACACCATTCTGGGTCTGCTTCTGGCCGATTTGGCTTCTGACACACCTTGTTTTTTTCAAAAATAGGGCACTGAGCTCCATGACCCCTGGTGTTCTCACCTGTGCATTGGAATAGATGACATGCACACTGCTGAAACAGAGAAGGAAATGAACTGGGTGGGACAGGGGCCATGTAAAATGTTGTGCAAAACAGGAAGCACCACCATCACTACTCATCAGCTGGTCCAAAGAAAGGGTGTAGACCCATAACAGAGCAGTTTGTGGGGAAAATAATTGGAATAAGAAACATTGCTGTATTGACAAATAACAAATTAATCTCCAGCACCAAGAGACATCCTGTTTTGAAGGAAGAGGTACAACTTATGTCACTATGATCACAGACTCTGTCTGATAGTGTGTTGGTGGGAATACGAAACCCCTGCCCCCAAGGGGTTTGCCATTTAGGAAAAGAGTCAGAAAAAATGTTCTTCCCCGACCAGCTCCAGGCGCTAACCATTATGCTAGCATTCATCCATTGGATCAGTATTTAGAAAAGATTTACTATGTGCCAGGGACTGTTCTAGGCCTTAAAGAAACATTAAAAGTAAGTCACAGCCTATACTATGTGTATCCAGTGACAGAAAATTAACAAACATGCCCATAAATAAGCCTACCAATGTCAGGAAGGTCATAGCTAAGAGGCCATAAAGCATGTGGACTAGTGATAGAGATCGATGTACTCATGGACAAGTTAGTCTGAATGGTCAGCAAAGGCTTTATTGAGGAGACAACACCCATGGGATAAGGAATAGCCAGGCATCCACAGTGAGGAGTGACAAGGGTAGGGTGTATACGGGCTAGTGGAATTTGGAACTTGGGCTATAAACTTGCAAACTTATCCCAAATCCCGTCAACCTTGGTGTGTTCCTTTGTGAAATGGATATAAAACTTCCCTATCAAGGTCAGTCTCACCTCTCTCCTTCACCTAGGTATCTCCTACTCATCTCTTAGACTGGACCCAAAAGAACTCCCCCTACATTCTTCCTTGTTAGTACTCCCTCTTTGCCCCCCAAAATAACTATATTTCCCAGCTAGACAGTCTCCTTTCACCGGGCTCATATTGATTTGGAGGGTTACTGTTATTATTAGCATAATACTTATTCCATTAGAAGGACATTATCCATAGGAATTTTTGATGGTTGTAAAGTGTTTTCTTCAGCTTGGCATTCCCTGGCATATCACAGGCACTAATCATGTTTGCTCAACCAAACTGAACTCAATTTAGAAAACTTCACCTGCACATACTTTCAAAAACAGCAATTTGTACTTAAATCGGGTCTAGTGTAAGCCAAGAATGAGAACATAGTCATCGTGAATAGGTATCACAGATATAACCACTTCTTTTGAATATTGTTTTTTAAATATATGCCACTATTTTAATTATAAGGAATTTAATGTACATGAATGTCTTTGTGTGCCTCATTTCATTAATAAAAAAAAGAAGTACTTAGGATTAAATTGTATAGCTTGTACTTTTATTTCTCCAGAATAGATTTATAGATAGCTGCTCTGGTTTTCCTATTGTTCAGAATTTTTAATTCATTATGTCTGGGTGTACAAAAAAAAATCTGTAGTAAATATCTTGTTTGATTATATCTCCTTAATTGCATGAGATAATTCCTGCCTGGAACTCTAGGGATTTGTTGGAAAGAAGGCGGATCTTCAGCAACATTAATGGATTTAATGTAGTAAGGGATTTCTCTGCCCGTGAAAAACTGTCCTCAGGGTAGCATCCAACCATCTTCATGTAGGTCTGTGTTTCTCCCAGAAGTGAACACCTGTGTGAGGTCCCCAGTGCATCCCCACCCACAGCACAAGAGTTTACCTA
>ML097049.1:0-10473 GCA_003697995.1 Taxidea taxus jeffersonii | reverse complement strand
TCCCTAAAGATATTTTTTTTATTGCTACATGAGTTGTGGATGGATGACCTGCAGAATCTTACTAATGGAATTGGTTATTTGTTTTCTAATTGATTCTTTACTTAAGGTGAGTTTCTATCATTGGCTATTTAAAAAAAGCTATTAGCAAAGATGCTTATGGAAAATGTGATAGGATCTGTCTCTTTATAAAATATTTCATGATGCTGAAAATTTCTAGCATTGATTTGAATGCGGTGTCCATTTTTTTTTTAAGCTGGCAAACTAACTTCTGAAGCCATGCATTCATTGCATGTGTGTGTGTGTTTCCCCCTAACAAGAGATAAACAAAATTAAATACAAAAGCACTGAATCAGGCCAAAACATGTGACACAATGGTCTTGTTTCCATCACACATAGAAACAAGCAGCTTGTTTTAATAATCAAATACGTTTCCTAAGGGTCTTGTTAAATTGCTGAATATAAATTGCAATTGGAATTGACTATTAAAGATCTTGGTAGAGTAGGTTAAACATCTGTTCAATTTATTACAATTTTATTTGTACTTCAGCTGTAACTGGGGCAATTAAGCCAATCAGAGCAAGCAAATCAAATCTAATTTACACTCTAATGGACTCAAAATGAATGAATAAACACTGCACTACTAGATCCAAATGATTAAACATGTCTCTAAGGATTTTTTTCTATTTCAGTATAGAAAATCATGGTGTTCATACTATAATTAACCATCTAAGGATGATGGAAACAAATCCGAACATCTCTTTATTTTTTCATGTTTTTATAAAATTGCTAAATAAAAATCAAGAATATAATAAATTAGAGTCCTCCTTAAGTCAGAAAACTTTACTTACAAAATCATTTATTAAATCCAATGTCTGAATGCCGGAATTTTTTCTATTGGAGTGTAGCTGGCATACAATATTATACTGCCTTCAGGTGTACAACATAGCAATTCAACATTAATATACATTATGAAATGTCCTCCACAACCATTGTAGTTCTCATCTGTCACCATACAAAGTTATTACAATATTATTGACTCTATCCCCTGTGCTGTACTTTACATCCCTGTGATTTATTTTTATAACTACAAGTTAATAATTCCTAATCCTTACCTTTACATATTTCACCCATCCCCCATCCTGCTACCCCCTGGCAACCATCAGTTCCCTTTATCTATAAGTGTTTCTGTTGTTGAGTCATTTTTTTTTTTGATTCAGTGTATAAGTGAAATCATATGATATTTGTCTTTCTTTTACTTGTTTCTCTTATCATAATGCCCTCTAAGTCCATCCATATTATAAAGGACAAGATTTCATTTCTTACGGTTGAGTAATATTCCACTGCATATAGATGCCACATCTTCTTTATCCATTCATCTGTTGATAGACATTTAGGGTGTTTCCATACATTGGCTATTGTAAATGCTGCTGCAATGAACATAGGTTGCATATATCTTTTCAAATTAGTGTTTTTGTTTTCTTTGGGTAAATACTGAGAAGTCTAATTGCTGGATCATATGGTAGTTCTGTTAGTTTCCTGGGAAACCTCCATTCTGTTGTCTGTAGAAGCTGCACCAATTTACATTCCCACCAACAGTGTTCAATATTCCCTTTTCTCCACATCCTCACCAACACTCATTATTTCTTGTCTTTTGGATACTAGCTATTCTGACAGGTTTGAGGTAACCTCTCATTGTGGCTTAGATTTGCATTTCCCTGATGATGAGCGACATTGAGCATCTTTTCATGTGTCTGCTGGCCATCTGTATGTCTTCTTTGGAAAAATGTCTGTTCAGGTTCTCTGCCTATTTGTAATCAAATTGTTTGTGGGGGTTTTTTGGTATTGAATAGAATGAGATCTTTAAATGTTTTGGGTATTAAACCCTTATTGATCATTTCAAGTATCTTCTCATTCAGTAAGCTGACTTTTTGTTTTGTTAGTTTCCTTCACTGCAAAAGCCTTTTTAGTTTGATGTAGCCACATTTGCTTAGTTTTGCTTTTGTTGCCCTTGCCTGAGACAGGTCCAAAAAAATACTGCTAAAACTGATGTTCAAGAGTTTGTTGTTTCATTTTAGGATTTTTACAGTTTCAGGTCTTACATTTAGGTCTTTAATCCATTTTGCATTCATTTTTGTGTAAGATACAAGAAAATGGTCCAGTTTCATTCTTTTGCATGTAGCTGATACAGAAAATTTTATTTAACAGCATTCATGAATATTCAATATTCATGGCTAATTGCCAGAATTGAAATGGAACATACAGACATGAATTTCATTAAACTTTTTATATTCTTTCTTTCTTTCTTTTTTTTTTTTTGCCTTAGCCCTGGGTTGTAATAAGGAAGAGTAATATAATAATGGATTTAGCATTGTCAGTTAAAATTTTGTTGATCTTTGTCGGGCTCGTGCAATTTAGAAGTGACAACTTACCGATACAGAAATGTGCCATTCAGCACAGTATCTAGCCAGAACAAGGTAACATTCATCTTACCAGGAACTCGGTGTCATTAAAGCTTCCAACAATACACAGAAGCACACATCCCTAAATAAAGTTGAATGTTGTAAAGGGAGCACTAGGATTTGGATGGAGCTCTAGGCGGACCTAACAGGAATGTTTGGAAGCTGCTGTTAAGGTTCAACAAATACCAACGAGCATACCATTATGTAATATGCACCAGATTGAATAAAAATTAATTATGAAATAATAACATACCAGGCAGTGTGTTAGGATCTTTTATAGACCACATACTCTAGTTAGTCAACTAAAATTTCTACACTTGGGAAGATAACCTTAGAGTCAATATCCTATTTTGTCTAATTTTTACAAGGCTTTTAACATTCTCCAACTGGCCCTTCCATAAACTCACTGGTAACACTTGTATAATTTGATTTGGGATCTGAGAGCTTCACAGGTTCCATGTCGTCCATCATTTTGCCTCCAGTGTCTGATGAAAGCATGTTCAGCAAGGTCCATTTCCTCAAAGGAAAGGGTTTACAATTGACTTTGACCATGTGTCTTAGAACACATTAAGTCTAGCTCAAGGAAAGCCACCAAATCAAGGAAAGATGCATCCAGGCTAGACAACTACTACTACACATCACATGTATACTTCTCTCCTCTTAGATGTGCTTTTTGCTGTACCTAGGAAATTTTCCTACTGTACCTAACCCTTTGCTTAGTCAGTCAATCGTTGCTAACTGCCTTACAGAAAGCAACAGTTATTTATCAAGAAGTTAACATAGTCACAGTCATAGGCTCATTCACATGCCTTCAGGGAATGCATTGTGTTAGGTCTGGATAAGTCCCTCCTACCTTTCTTGGTCCTCCAAATAATTTTAAGGTGCCATTTAGTACCAGGTGCCAGCATGGTCCCAAGAATATAATTATAAGCAAGAAAGACCTGTTTCCTGACCTCACAAAGCTGGGTGGGGGGAGGAAAGCAATTAAATATGCATACAATGAATGTGCAAATGAAACCTCAGTAACAATTACAAAGGTAAAGGCAGAATGCAAAGAAAACACAAACCATATTCAAGGCTTCTTGCCTGGTTAGGTTAGGGAAGGTTTTCTGTTGAAGGTCAGGGAAGGATAGATCTATCGGGCTACAAAATGAAGGTGAAATTGGAGTTACACAGGTAAAGAGAGACTAAGAAAGAGGGTTCCAGACAGATGACACAGGTGTATATGAATATCTGGAAACTGGCTGAAGATTTGATACTTGAGGGACACTGAGGTAAGGGTACGCCTGAGGAAGCCTATGGTAGCAGGGTGAGCTGGGGTTTTTCGGAGGGGTGGGGAGGGGCTGGGATTTACAGAACCTGTAAGCCATGTTAAGAAAGGTTGCCTTTATAAGCACTACAGACTATTAGAGATAGTTAAGCAGAAGTTCATACATCACAGGGAAGAGAATGAATTCATTGAACCCAAACAAGAGACCCTGGTCCAGCAGATGGGTTGGAAGACCATAGACTCCAGTTGTAGGAAGATGCTGGCTTAGGTTATGCTAGTCTCAGTAATTAGGACAAATGGACAGACTGGGAGGATGTAAAGGTATACATTTTGGTTTTGAGTTATTCTTTGTTTTAGGCACTTTATATTTACCATTGGATGATCTTCGCTAACCCAAGTTTATCTTTTCTTCCCCTTTCTTTTCCCCCTGGCTTAACCTTCCCTTGCTGTTGTCTTATCCACACAGTGGAACCCAATTTGACTGGAGGAAGAAAACACCTAAACCAAATCTTTAAACTCTGATGCTTCTTTTCAGCAGTATGGTCCATTTCTTCTTTGTTGCTGTTTTTGGTGGAGCAGCTATGGAACAGGGAGAGGTAGAAGGAGGAGGGCTTGAACACATTTGGAACATGGCCAAGACATCTTTACCTTTGTGGAGTTCTGATGAAATCTGGCTGTTATGAATCCTAAGTGAGTCTCATGATGTTTTCCAAGCAAATGAGACCACTTTGTAAAAAGCAAAAGCATCTTCTCACCAGGAAAGGGGGCCATGTGCAAGAGGAGGAGGTGTAAATGGAGAGGAGCCATCAGCCCTTTGAGAAACTACATGATGTAACAGCCCCACTACACTGCCTCATTTGTGCTGGAAAATTTTAAATAGAGAAATATAATCCTGTCCCATTAGCATAGCAACAAGTATGTTCTCAGCATAATAAACGTGGTTCCAGGGTGGCATTCAGCTCCATTTTGCCTGCCCTTTTGTCTCACCTTTTATTGCCAATGCCATTGAAGTCCTAATGGAAAGACAGCCTTTGAAAGAACCCCGCTGGCTTTTTGGCTGCCTGTTGGCAACAGAGGAGACAAGGAGGACAAGAATATACATTTGTAAAGTTCCATTTGCTTATCTTACTTAGGGACAGCATTTTCTCCTTTGGAGCTCGTCTCCCAGCCACTGTAATTAGGCTTTCCGGAAACAGCCTCGCAGCTGTCTTGACATCACAATAGCATTTTGATAAGCTCCGACATTCACCAGTTCATCCGTCTGGGAAGGCATTGCGCATACCCGAAGGTTTCACTGTATCCTGGTGGATGCCATTGGTTCTCAAAGAGAAATGGAAATATTTTTATAACAATATGCAAAGAAGTCATTCAGAAACAGACTTGGGTGTCAAAACTTTTGTCTTCAAACCTAGCAGCCAGTTTTCTCATCTTAAATCATTAATTTTCCAGGACACAAAGGAGTCTAGAGTTCTTTCATTAATGAGCGTAGGCAAGGTAAAAGATAATCAGAGAAAGAGGGAGAGCATGTGACACTGACGGAGATGTACATGGACAAAAGGAGAGGACAAGAAAGACAAGAGGGAGAGCAATGTCTGGAGCTGTAAGCTCCCTGAGGTCAAGATTCAGGTTTTCAGCACACTGCTGCTTCGGGCTGTGATTTTGCATATAGTCTTGCTGAGACTGTGACTAGCAGGAACGTACCCCCATTCAGCCTCAGTGGGTTTGCAGTCAGATTGGAAGCCTCTGTCATATATCAAAATCTTCTGTAGTGGGGGAATCTTGAATTCAACCAGAGCTGCCTACGGCAGTGACTTCAGGAGCCATGTCACTCACATGGAGTAGGGTTATCCAATAAGACTCACATTGATGTTGGAAATGGTCTACTTCTTGTTGTCAGAGCACTTGAAATGTGACTAGTACAAGTGAGGAATTGAATTTTTTAATTTTAAATTTTAATTGACTAAACTACATCTTTCTGCTGGCTACCATATCGGACAGTGCCCTGTGGAGGACAGAGGTTACTTGCTGTAAGCATTCATATACCCTCCTATTTCAAGAGAAAATACAGTCATCTCCCTCCATCCCAAGACTAGAATTATTCTGTGGTCATTAACTTAATGTTCTGAAATGAACCTCAAACTCTCAAGGGGGAAAGACAGGCATCTGAGGGACAAAAAAATGCCTCGACCCCTTGGGCAAAAGCCATGCCCCTTGCTCTTGGGGATGTCATTCCATTTCTTCTGAAGATCTAGTCATTGCAAATATTTCTACTATCACTGCAGAAGGAGAATAACTTTTGCTTTTGATTAACACCTGTAGGACTAGCATGGCGCTGAGTCTCTCCTTGAGAGGTGCTTACTAAATAGACTTAAAGTGTGTTCTAAAAAGGGAGTCCTCGAATTTTCCTGTAATAGGACTATCTTTATTATGAGACATGATTTCTTGATACCGGGAGGCAAGAAACATACCCCCCCACACACAGTCGCTGTTGTGTGGTTATTTTTAATAACCCTTTCGCTTCTGAGTAAGACCATTCATTTGAACCATAAGCACGGTTATTTACATTTTTTGGAAAACATCTGACGAGTTCTGCTGTCATCGACTCATTGAGGCATTAATGAATAGGACAGTAGCTATTCTGGGCCAGCTTTTGCCCCCTGGTCCCTGCGCTCTGCCAATGTGTATCGGTAAAAGTGGCGATGTAAGCAAAAGGGGGAGGCAGTGTTTGGCCCATTGATTTCACTGCAGCTGTGAAAACAGAAATGCCAACACAGAGCTGAGCCACTAATTGGAAATGGAATAAACTGACGAAATATTGGTTCAAATGGCAGCTATATTTTTTAAAGAGAAGATTTCAGTTGAAATGCCATAGGAGACAGTTAGCCAAAACATTTGTCTGTGGAAATTTCTCTTCTCAATTTTATTCAGATTTACAGCTGGGTGCTCAGTGAAGCATTTCTTGAGAACACATGCCATGGTTAAACCAAGATGTTTATTTTCCTCAGTAGCAGATCAGACTGAACCCACAACAAATAGTTCAATTAGCATGATTGCTAACAGGCTGATTAATGCAGGCTACAGTGAATGAAACGGGATGTGTTGGCACTGATCTCCTAGGTGGGCCATACTGAGGGGAAAGTGGTTAGTGAAACAAGATACCGGCAGCCGGTTTGCAGTTTTTATGGATCAGCGGGAGAAAGGGTCAGATCCAGAACATTTCTACATGTTCTGTAAAATTGCTACATCCTTGCTACGTGTGCTTGATACTGTTCTCCAGCCCTTAAACAAGGACTTATGGATGGAGGTCTCCAGTCCTCCTCGCATTTAGTGTCAGAAAGACACTTGTTTCTCCTGATGAGCTGATTTTAATTCCTTCTATCGGGCAATAAAACTCCACATCTCATTTTCATGTTGGCTTTGCCCTGAAGTCCTGGAAGTTTAGCTGAATTCACCATTCACATCACCATTCAATTACATTATTAACCTTGGCTTTCACTCCCCAACCCCTACTCTCATCTGGTTAAGAGCAAGCCCCAAAGCTACTGGTGGTCAGCAGTATTTACCCTTCTTCTTTCTGAGTAATCTTGAACTTTCTTTCCGAGCCCTAATGTACTCATCTGGGAAGTGGGCAATAATTGTTTCTTCATAGGTGTTTTGCTCCAGTGATGATTCGTAGTAAACATTTAAACATGCTAATTATAGGGTTGTATGGTGACAGATGGTAGCTACACTTTCCGAGAGCATAGCATAATGTATAGAGAAGTGGAATCCCTCTGTGTTACACCTGAAACTAATGTAACCTTGTGTGTAGCTATACTCAAAATTTAAAAAAAAAAACACCACAAAATCAAAAAATGTTACTGAATTTTAAATTATTCTCTAAATATGCAAGTTAGGGGAGCTTGGGTGGCTCAGTTAAGCATCTGCCTTTGGCTCAGGTCATGATCCTGGGATCCTGGAATTGAGCTCCGTGTTGGGCTCCTTGCTCAGTGGGGAGCCTGCTTCTCCCTCTGCCTGCTTGTGCTCTCTGTCTCTTTCTCTGTCAAATAAATAAAATCTTTTTAAAAAATCTGCAACTTAATCTAAATCATAAATCATATTTGGAAACAAGTATGACATTAATGAGACAATCAAAATATTGTTGGGGGGTCATTATTTGAAGGACAAACCAAAATGGATACACTGACATTGCTTTTCCTGTGTATTTACAGTTCTTTCTAAAGTTAAAATTTACATAGAGTGAAATTTACAAATCCTGTGTATAGCTCAGTGAATTTTGACAATGTATAGGCTCGTATAAGCTACACCCCTATTAAGATGTAGGACATTCTTATTACCCAAGAAATTTCCCTTGGGCCTTTTTAAGACAACACCTCCTCAGACAAAGCTGTGAATCCTTTCACTGTAGAGTCCTTTTGCCTGATTTAGAAATCCATATAAATGGGATCCTACAGTGTGTACTCTTTTCTGTCTGGCTGCTTTTGCTCAACAGAGGTATTGAGATTCATCCATGTTTTTGAGATGAATGCTAAATATCTTTTAATGCTAAGTATCTCCTGTTGTATGAAGATACCATAAATTATTTATTTTCCTGTTGAGGAGGATTTGACTGTTTCCAACTTCTGGCTCTTATGAATAACGTTACTATGAACATTCTTGTACCAGCCTATTGCTAGCCCTATGTTTTCTTCACTCTTGAAAAGTTTCCTAAGAATAAAAAGACCATATAAAGTAAACTGAACCATTTTACATTCCCACCAGCAAAATCGGAATGCTCTTTGCCAAGATGGAGTGTTACCAGCCTTTTTGAAAACAATACAAAAAACAATTTGTATATTCATATTTATATATTTTTAAATTTTAAATTTTTGAATAATTTTAGATTTAGGGAATTATTTCAGATAGTGTAGAGACTTGCAATATATCCCACCTACACTCAGTTTTCCCTCTTATGAACATCTTACATTAGTATGGTACATCGCCACAATTAATGAATCAATATTGACCCATTACTAAGAAATAAACTAAAGCTCATATTTTATTCAAATTTCCTCAGCATTCCCCTAATGCCCATTTTCTGTTCTTGGATGTCATCCATGGTACCACATTAGGTTCATTAACCGTATTTGTTTTGGCTCCTTTCGGCTGTGACAGTTTCTCTGACTTTCTTTGTTTTTAACAGTCTTGAGAGTTACCAGAAGTACTGGTATTGCATAGGATGTCCCTTAGCTGAGATCTGTCTGCTGTTTTGCTCAAGATGAAGCTGGGTAATGTGTTTGGGGGAGGACAATCCCAGAAGTACAATGGCATTCTCATCACATCATATACAGAATGTTTACTATTGGAATTTATTACTGTTGAGGTTAAGCTTGATGCCTTGGTTGGGGTAGTGCTTGTCTATTTTTTCTACTATAAAGCTACTCTTCTCTTTCTTCCTTTCCATATCATATTCACAAAGGAAGTCTACACACAGGCCACATAAAAGGAGTAAGAAATTATGCCATACCTCCTTAAGTATGGAGTAATTGCAGAAACTATTTTGCATTCTTCTACACAGGTGCTTTGTTTGCTATCTCCATTTCTTATTTAACCATCTTAGTATGAATGCATAGATATTTGTTTTATACTTTGGGTTGTAATCCAGTACTAACTTGTTTTTTTGTGGGTGGGGGGGGGATGCTAAATTGTTCCAGCCTTGGCCAGTGGGAATTCTTTCAGTTGGCCCCTGTGACACTTCCATCTTCATCTGTGCCATTTCTTAGTATTTTCTCACTTTTCAGCATTACAGAATGCTCCAGGGTAATGTTGTACATTTTGTGCCTCAGTCTGAGAACCAGCCATTTCTCCAAGGAGCCCGGGTTCCTTTTACTGATCTTACTGGGACACAGTCTTTAGAAATCAAGATCTGCCTGCCAGGCATGCTCGTCATTACGATGGTATTCTTCTAAGTGGCCAGAGCAAGGAAATAGGTGTGTATACTATCCTAGGTTTGTACATATATCTGCAAATATTTCTGTATGTGACCATCTGAGTCTTTATAAAGCTAAATATGTTTTAATACCGATGCCCCGATCCATCACCACTGGAGAATCCTAGCCAACCTCTTCGCCTTATCTGTAACCTCCCATAGCAACCTCAAGAGGCCTGCATCCCAATCTCTGATATCCATTATTTTCTTTCCCCAAATGCTATTGGTCATGTAGATTTTTCCCCATGTCCTTCCCTCCCCCCAACACATAGAAATTTTATGTATTGGCATTCTAGATTTTGGTCTGTGCTCCATTTGGAGTTAATTATGTATAAGGTTTAAAGTTTGTGTCTAGATTCTTGTATTTCTATGCATATGGACATCCAACTGTTCCAGTATCTTTGTTGAGAAGACTTATTTCTCTGTCAAATTGCCTTTGTTCCTTTTCTCAAAAGTGAGTTAATGGTGTTCATGTGAGTCTGTTCTGATGCATGTATCTATATGTCCATTCTTTCACCAGTATAACACCATCTTGATTACTGTAGACTTAAAGGTATCTTGAAATTAAGTATTGTGAGTCTTCTCAATTCATTCTTCTTAAGCACCGTGTTGGCTCTTTGAAGTCCTTAAAATTCCAAATAAATGTTAGGATCAATTTGTTGAGATCTACAAATGAGCCCTCTAGGATTTTTCTGGGGCTGAAATTGAAATTATAGGTCAAGTTGGGAAAAATAAACATCTTTATAATACTAAGTCTTTCAATCCAATGACAAAAA
>RCUC01100498.1:0-13251 GCA_003697995.1 Taxidea taxus jeffersonii | reverse complement strand
CCCCAGGGTAGATGATCCTCCAAACCCTCCCCTCCCAAGCTCTCAGGCCCCTTGCCTTCCCTGTCACCCCCTCCCCCATACACTCTGAGATCTCACCTGCCAGTACATTGTCCAGGATGGGCCAACAGGAGTGCGAACTCCCTGCCGGTCACATTCACGGGGAATACAGCCCTGCACGCCTCAGCCAGCAGCAGAATCTAGACTCAGAACAGATCCTGCTGGACTGGAACAAACAGGCCACGTCAGAGATGAGTGTTTGTACCCCAAAACAAGGACTCCAACGCAAGGTCAGATGCCAGACAGCTCAGACACAGGCTGGGGGCGGCCCACAAGTAAGATCGATTTGGGTGAGCATTCCTGGGAGACGACTTGTCCCTTAGGGAGCAATGAATATGCAGATCTGAGCTGTGCTAATAGAAGGACAGCAGCCAGCTAGAAGAGACGGGGGCAGCCCCCAGGCTCCGAGCTGGCCAGACCATTCAGGAGCCGTGGGTCCAGACCTGGGGATCTCTCCCTGAAGGGGACACTGACAGAGACAGGGTGGGGAGGGATCTAGAAACCTCATCATAGGAGGAACTACCACAAGGATGTTTAGCCCCCAAAACAAAAGACTCCAGCATCTGGGAGGTCCCCGCTCTAGCCACAGCCTTTGCCTACTGGCAACTTTCTTTCGCCTAGTTAAGCTACAACTCCACTTCCTCGGGGAAGCCTTTTCTGACCTCTCTGGCAATTATGTCCCACGGTTATATGCTCTGTCTGCCACCCAGCCCTAGTCTCGGGGTAGCACTTACCAGAAGTAGCTTTACCTATGTGAGTGTTCTGTTTGTGCTGTCTCCCTAAGAAACTGTAAGCAGTGTGAGGTCAAGGGCCCTATGTGCTATTGCTTACTATTGTTTTCCTCGTACCTGGCCCATCATAGGAGCTCCATAAACATCTACAGAGGGGGGAAAGAGGTGCCTTGAACCGTCCGAGGGCTGCCGTATGTAGGTTCTCCAGGACCAGAGGGAGCAGGAGCACCAGCAGGTCAGCCTAGGGAGTCAGATTTCAGATCATCAATAGTAAGGTTTTAGAAGTCAGATGGTCACAATGTGGACCAGGCTGCCTCAGAAACAGTGAGTTTCTCTGGTTGAGTTTAAGCAGAACCAGGAGGAGCACTTGTCAGAGGTGCTATTATGTGAATGAATGAATGAATGAATGAGGATGATTACTACCGAGTATTCATACATGAGTAGGAGGTTGCTGACAACTGACCTGTGTCTCAGAATTGCATCGGAGTCAGACCCCAGGAGGACAAAGAGCCATGGACCCCAAGACGCCTGCCACACACACTTACAGAAAAGCACACTTCTAATCCACCCAGCAATGCCAGACATGTCATGCTGGATAACATCTATAGCAGGGCAAGGACGGAGGTGTCTTGGGAGCAGCTCCATCCTGATTCCCCTCTCACTCTTCCCAAAAAGATCACCCCCTTGGGCTACTTTCCCTGGGGCTGACCCCTCGGCATGAAGGCATGAATCTGTCCTGAGGTCAATGCTCCTGTGGCAGCTTCCTCCTCGGGGCTGGGGATGGGATTGAGAAGGAAGAACTTGGCACTTGGTCTCACCTCTGGCCTGCAAAGGGTGGGGTTGGAGGGGCTGGTGCCCTGGCTCCGAGCTCCCCCTGGCATGCTTGGAAGCCTGAGATGTATGTCCAGCTCATGCTCAGGATCCCTCCCCTCCCCCATCCCCGGCCACGGCTCTATGAGCTTCCTGAGGAGGAATTGTGGTGTTACCTGCCTCTATCCCACCCCTGGCTCAGAGGAGGGATGGTGAGCAGCACAGGGGCCAGGGCTGACAGAGCTCAGATAGAAAGTGGTGTTCTGTTCAGGGAGACAGAGATGGAGCACTTTCTACCCGGACTGCATCTCGACAGGGACTGGGAAGAACGCGCCCTGGGGCTTCTGAAGCTGGGACCAGGTTGGACTTGTCTTCTGTCCGTGCTCTGGGCCTGCCCTGTCTCCAGCAACCCTCCTGTGGCCAGTGACCCGTCAGTGACTCACAGCCAGCTGTGGACACAGAGGGGAGAAAGTGGCCCCCAGCTGAGCTCATGCGCTCGCAATTAGCTCTCTATGCTTCCTCACCAGGGAGAGCCTCTCGGCTTCCGCGCACGCACGTCCCAGGCTCCCTTTCGCAACTGCAACGTGCTTCTTGCTGCTTATTTTAGCCTGATGAAGCCTCTTGAAATGTCAGAGCTGGAACCAAGTTGGTTCCATGTCAATCCTTCCATTCAACCAGGAGGAAAACGGATATTCAGCAGAGTAAGGGATGTGTTTCAGGGCACATAGCTAATTCACTGAAATTCCACGGCAGCTTTGGGGACCCGAATCCCCGTGTCCTTAACTCAGAGGGGGCAGTCCACTTCAGCCAGCCCCTGACCACACTTCTGGAACCTCAGAGCCAGCATGCCCGGATTTGAACCCTGACTTGAGCATTATCAGCTGTGCGACTAAAGGCAAGTTAGCCTCTCCAGAAGTCTGTCTCCTCGTCTGTAAAATGAAGCTAACAATGGTACCTACCTCCCAGACTGGTGTGAGGAGCCAGTGCGTTAACCTAGCCGAATTGCTGAGACCAGTGCCAGGCACCTGACATGAACTCATGTTAAAGCATGTTAGCTAGCATGCTTAGGTGCACGGTGGAGTCACCAAACCTCGGTCCTTGGTGTAGAAAGTTCAAAAATTAGGTTTTATTGGTTTGCCCGAGGGTGAGCAGATTCCAGGAGGCCAGCCATATAACCAGGCTTGTGGCAAACCCACGTATGGTTTCCTGCTGAGGCCAGATGTTGCTGCCAGAAGGTGCAGACAGGGCCCAGAGGCTGCTTGCCTCCTACTTTGGCAGCTGCCGCCTGAGATCCCAAGATCGCAGACATCACAGCAAGGGCCGGTGGAGATTCTCAGGGCAGCTCAAGCCAGAAAAACCTGGAGAAATGCCCTTTTGAAGGCAAAAATGAGCCTCTGCTCATCTGCAAAACAGGGGAAAGCGGAGCCTCTAATGTGCAAGGTAGTCGTGGGCATGAGCTCGAGGGGTGCTCTATCCAGCACTATCCTCGCCTGCCCTCCTCCTTCCTGCCCCTCACCTGCTTAAGGCCAGTCCTCTCAACTCAGAGCAGCGTCTCCTGGCCCCTGCTGAATAAATATTAACAAATTCTTCGCCTGCCACGTTCCTCCTTTGCTAGTCACCAAAGCTCTGGCACCTTACACCAGAGGAACTATGGTCCCAGGACATGTACAAGATCGGGGTGGTCTCATTCCAGCCCCGGAGATGCCTGTGGGATGGATGACTCGGTGAATTAGTGAGTGGAGCAATTCCCAGAACCTCCCAAAAATTCACCCTGAGCTTTCAACATTGGGCAACATTCTGGTTGCCCCAGAGCCCCAGCCACAAACAACCTCTGAGGAATGGCTGCTCTTCAGTTGTCTCATCCCTCATCAGCGTTCATCTCTCCTGAACACAGCAATCTTTCTCGGCCCCCACCCACTGCCACCGGCAAGACTGACAACCAGGTGTGTTTGCGACCTCTGCACTGTTGCTGGAGGTCACAACCATCCTATTGCCCATAACCACTGCCCACAAGCCTGGTGATCAGTCTTGAGCCCTGTCCTGCTTTCCAAGTCACAGCAGTCCCCCATCCACCTCACCAGCCTCCTGGGATGGCCTCCATAAGAAAACTGACTTTTCAGCTTGCTCTTGCAACTCCTCTGATCGCTCATGGTGCTCTCCAAGTCCTAGCCCTTGCTCTGCTGGCTCCAGCTGGCCCCTACCCATGGAGTCCTGCTGTGGGTGGCCCTTTCCTCACCAGGAACATCACCTACTGTCTGGTCTCCTGTCCATCAGGGCAGACTGAAACTCCACACGTTGGGAAGCCAGCCAGAACCAGCTGGGAGTTTGTGCCCCTTTGAAGACTGGGACACTGAACACTAGTTCTGTCCTCAGATGCCAGGTCATGACATGGACATTGACTCCATTTTGGTTCCAGCTTTTTCCCCATCACCTACCGTTCAGGCCTCTGGATGGTTCTGGGCCACTAGTGATCCCTGCAGACCAACCAGAGGATTCCAAGAATATCCAAGCTGGAAGATCCTGAGGCATCACCTAGTCTAGTGGAGATACTCCTAGAGCATTTGAAAATGTGTTAGTCTTTTTTATTGTAACAATGATGAGAGGTGCTCTGGCAGTGGATGCCATGGACCAAAGATGCTAAATATCCCACAATGCACAAGGCAGTTTGCACAATGAAGAATTACATTCCCCTGTCCATTGATAGATGAATGGATAAAAAACGTGTGAGATATGAATGTAAATGGGCTAAATGTCCCACTCAGGGTATCAGATTGGATAAAAAAGCAAGAACCATCAATATACTGTCTGCAACAGGCTCATTTTAGACCCAAAGACACCTCCAGATGTAAAGTGAGGGGATGGAAAACCATTTATCATGTTAATGGACATCAAAAGAAAGCTGGGGTGTTAATCCTTATGTCAGACAAATTAGATGTTAAACCAAAGACTGTAATAAGAGATGAGGAAGAACACTATATCACAATTATAGGGTCTATACAACAAGAAGATCTAACAATTATAAACATTTATGCCCCTAATGTGGGAGCAGCCAATTATATAAGCCACTTAATAACAAAATCAAGGAAACACATCAATAATGCTACAATAATAGTGGGGAACTTAAACACCTTCTGCACTGCAATGAACACCCAATGCACTGCAGAAGACCAACAAGAAAATAAGGGCTTTGAATGACACACTAGACCAGATGGACTTCACAGATATATTCAGAGCATTCCATCCCAAAGCAACAGAATACACATTCTTCTCTAGTGCACATGGAACATTCTCCAGAATAGATCAAGTCCTGGGTCCAAAATCAGGTCTCAACTGGTACTAAAAGATTGGGATCATTCCCTGCATATTTTCAGACCACAATGCTCTGAAGCTAGAACTCAATCACAAGAGGAAATTTGGAAAGAACCCAAATATATGGAGGCTAAAGAGCATCCTACTAAAGAATGAATGGGTCAACCAGGAAATTAAAGAAGAATTGAAAAAATTCATGGAAACAAATGATAATGAAAACACAACAGTTCAAAATCTGTGGGACAGGGACGCCTGGGTGGCTCAGTTGGTTAAAGCAGCGGCCTTCGGCTCAGGTCATGATCCCAGCGTCCTGGGATCGAGTCCTGCATCGGGCTCCTTACTCAGCAGGGAGCCTGCTTCTCCCTCTGCCTCTGACTGCCTCTCTGTCTGCCTGTGCTCGCTCGCTCTCTCTCTCTCTAACTAATAAATAAAAAAAAAAAAAAATCTGTGGGACACAGCAAAGGCAATCCTGGGAGGAAAATATATAGTGATACAAGCCTTTCTCAAGAAACAAGAAAGGTCTCAAATACACAACCTAACCCAACACCTAAAGGAGCTGGAGAAAGAAGAGCAAAGAAAGCCTAAACCCAGCAGGAGAAGAGAAATAATAAAGATCAGAGCAGAAATCAATGAAATAGAAACCAAAAGAACAGTGGAACAAACCAACAAAACTAGGAGCTGGTTCTTTGAAAGAATTAATAAGATTCATAAACCCCTGGCCAGACTTATCAAAATGAACAGAGAAAGGACCCAAATAAATAAAGTCATGAATGATAGAGGAGAGATCACAACCAAGCAAATAAATACAAACAATTATAAGAACATATTATGAACAACTATACGCCAGCAAATTTGACAATCTGGAAGAAATGGATGCATTTCTAGAGACATATAAACTACCAAAACTGAACCAGGAAGAAATAGAAAACCTGAACAGACCCATAACCAGTAAGGAGATTGAAGCAGTCATCAAAAACCACCCAACTAACAAGAGCCCAGGGCCAGCTGGCTTCCCGAGGAATTCTACCAAACATTTAAAGAAGGATTAATACCTATTCTTCTGAAGCTGTTTCAAAATAATCAAAACAGAAGGAAAACTTCCAAACTCTTTTTATGAGGCCAGCATTACCTTGATCCCAAAACCAGACAAAAACTCCACCACAAAGAATTACAAACCTGTATCACTGAGGAACATGAATGCAAAAATTCTCACCAAAATACTAGCCAATAGGATCCAACAGTACATTAAAAGGTTTATTCACCATGACAAGTGGGATTTATTCCTGAATTGCAAGGTTGGTTCAACATCCGCAAATCAATCAATGTGATACATAAATAAAAGAAAGGACAAGAACCATATGATCCTCTCAAGAGATGCAGAAAAAGCATTGACAAAGTATAGCATCCTTTCTTGATTAAAACTCTCCACAGTGTAGGGATAGAGGGTACATACTTCAATATCATAAAGGCATCTATGAAAAACCCACAGTGAGGGGTGCCTGGGTGGCTCAGTGGGTTAAAGCCTCTGCCTTTGGCTCAGGTCATGGTCCCAGGGTCCTGGGATCGAGCCCCGCATCGGGCTCTCTGCTCAGCAGGGAGCCTGCTTCCCCCTCTCTCTCTGCCTGCCTCTCTGCCTACTTGTGGTCTCTTTCTGTCAAATAATTAAATAAAATCTTAAAAAAGAAAAAGAAATCCCACAGCGAATATCATTCTCAATGGGGAAAAACTGAGAACTTATCCCCTAAGGTCAGGAACATGGTAGGGCTGTCCACTATTACCACTGCTGTTCAACATAATACTAAAAGTCCTAGCCTCAGCAATCAGAGAACAAAAAGAAACAAAAGGCATCCAGATCGGTAAAGAAGAACTTGAACTCTCACTCTTTGCAGATGACATGACACTCTATGTGGAAAACCCAAAAAACACCACCCAATATTGTTAGAACTCATACAGGAATTCAGCAAAGAGGCAGGACATCAAATCAATGCATAGAAATCAGTTGCATTTCTATACATCAACAGAAAGACAGAAGAAAGAGAAATTATGGAGTCTATCCCATTTACAATTGCACCCCAAACCATAAGATACCTAGGAATAAACCTAACCAAAGAGGTAAAGAACATGTACTCAGAAAATATAGAATACTCATGAAAGAAATTGAGGAAGACACAAAGAAATGGAAAAATGTTCCATGCTCATGGGTTGGAAGACCAAATATTGTGAAGATGTCTATGCTACCTAGAGCAATCTATACATTCAATGCAATTTCTATCAAAATACCATCAACTTTTCTCACAGAACTGGAACAAATAATCCCAAAATTTGTATGGAAACAGAAAAGACCCCGAATGGCCAGAGGATGTTGAAAGAGAAAATCAAAGTTGGTGGCATCACAATTCCAGACTTCAGATTCTACTACAAAGCTGTAATCATCAAGACTGTATGGTACTAGCACAAAAACAGACACATAGATCAATGGAACAAAAGAGAGAACCCAGAAATGGACCCTCAACTCCATGGTCAGCTAATCTTCAACAAAGCAGGAAAGAATGTCCAATGGAAAAGAGACAGTCTCTTCAACAAATGATGTTCGAAAAATTGGACATCCACATGCAGAAGAATGAAACTGGACCACTTCCTTACACTAGACACAAAAATAGACTCAAAATGGATGAAATGTGAGACAGGAACCCATCAAAATCCTAGAGAACACAGGCAGCAACCTCTTCAACCTCAGCCACAGCAACTTCTTCCTAGATACTCCAAAGGCAAGGGAAACAAAGGCAAAATGAGCTACTGGGACTTCATCAAGATAAAAAGCTTTTGCACAGCAAAGGAAACCGTGGATAAAACCAAAAGACAACCAAGAGAATGGGAGAAGATATTTGCAAATGATATGTCAGATAAAGAGCTAATATCCAAAATCTATAAAGAACTTCTCAAACTCAACACCCAAAGAACAAATAATCCAATCAAGAAATGAGCAGAGGACATGAACAGACATTTTTGCAAAGAAGACATCCAGATGGCCAACAGACACATGAAAAAGTGCTCCACATCACTTGGCATCAGGGAAATACAAATCAAAACCACAGTGAGATACCACCTCACACCAGTCAGAATGGCTAAAATTAACAAGTCAGGAAATGACAGGTGTTGGCAAGGATGCAGAGAAAGGGGAACCCTCCTACACCATTGGTGGGAATGCAAACTGGTGCAGCCACTCTGGAAAATAGTATGGAGGCTTCTCAAAAAGTTGAAAATAGAGCTACCCTGTGACCCAGCAATCGCACTATTGGGTATTTACCCCAAAGATACAAGTGTAGTGATCTGAAGGGGCACCTGCACCCCAATGTTTATAGCAGCAATGTTCACAATAGCCAAACTACGGAAAGAGCCCAAATGTCCATCGACAGATGACTGGATAAAGAAGATGTGATATATATATATACAATGGAATATTATGCAGCCATAAAAACCAAAATCTTGCCATTTGCAACAATGTGGATGGAACTACAGAGTATTATGCTAAGTGAAATAAGTCAATCAAAGAAAGACAATTATCATATCATCTCACTGATATGTGGAATTTAAGAAACAAAACAGAGAGGGGTGCCTGGGTGGCTCAGTGGGTTAAAGCCTCTGCTTTCAGCTCAGGTCATGATCCCAGGGTCCTGGGATCAAGCCCCGCGTCAGGCTCTCTGCTCAGGGGGGTGCCTGCTTCCCCCTCTCTCTCTGCCTGCCTCTCTGCCTACTTGTGATATCTGTCTCTCAAATAAATAAATAAAATCTTTAAAAAAAAAAAAAGAAACAAAACAGAGGATTATAGGGGAAGAGACCTAAATAAATAAATAAATAAAACAAGACAAAACCAGAGAGGGAGAAAAACTGAGAGACTCTTAATCATAGGAAACAAACTCAGGGTTGCTGGAGGGGTGGGGGGAGGGGTGGGAGGATGGGGTAAATGGGTGATGGACATTGGGGAGGGTATGTGTTGTAATGAGCACTGGTATCATATAAGACTGATGAATCACAGACCTGTAGCCCTGAAGCAAATAATACATTATATGTTAATTAATTGAATTTAAATAAGAAAAATAAATCTCATACAAGAATAAAAAAGATATATATGTAAAAAGAACATATGAGACATATATAATGGAATATTATTCAGCCATAAAAAAGAATGAAATTTTGCCATCTGCCATGACATGGATGGAGCTAGTGAATGTAATACCAAAAGAAATAAGTCAGTCAGGAAAAGACAAATACCATACAATTTCACTCATCTGTGAAATTTAAGAAACAAAACAAGCGAGCAAAGAAAAAAGAGAGAGAGATAAGCCAAGAAACAGACCTTTAACTATAGAGAACAAACTGATGGTTACCAAAGGGGAGGTGGGATGGGGGAAATAGATAATGGGGATGAAGGAGAGCACTTGTGATGAGCACCATGTGTTGTATGGAAGTGTTGAACCACTACTTTGTACACCTGAAACTAATATAACTCTGTTTGTTCACTATATTGGAAATAAAATAAAATAAAGAACTGGACCCCATTCTTCCTTGGAGAAACACAGATTCTAGTTAGAAGTACTTACTGTGCAGTTGTAGTAACTATGAGCCAAACATGGTAAAGGACTGACCCCAAATTACACAACACATTTGTCTTACAGGCAACCCAATGAGGAGGACCTAGGAATTTTGTTCTTGAAGATTTCATGTCGTCTGTTCTCAAAATCCACCAGCCGTCACCAAGTTTGAGGCACTATGGGAAAATCGCAAAGACTAACGTGAGACCTCAGGATGGTTTCACAGTGGTGTCATTTGAACTGAGTCTTGAAGGATGGCTCATGGACTTGCGACTCACATAATAGACAATGGTAGAACATGAGGACTATTGCCCACAAGTGAAGGTGACTGAGAAATGAGCACAAGCTTTGGAAAGAAAGCAGAGGAGAATGGGGAGTGACTGGAAAAGTGAACTGGAGCTAGATCACAATGGACTTTTTGCATGCCAAGCTGAGTACTGGAATTTTCTGTTGTTGGCAGTGGAACACTGAAGATACTGGAGTAGGAAGTATGCAAAGATGAGCTCTGTGCTTAATAGGAAGTTTACTGAGGCTGCCTGTGGAGAAGCAATGGGAGGGAAAATATGGAGGCAGAAAACCACTGTCACAATAGTCCAAGTGAAAGATACACATGATGTCATGGATAAGGACAGGTCAAGAAGATGAGATGAAGGAATGGAGACCACCTTAGAGCCAAGCAACATTGCAGGGGTTGATAATGTTTTTATTAAAACAAGAGATATTATTTCGGTGTGAGTTTCCCTAGAAGTAGACCCTAAGACAACTATTTGAATATACTTTATTTGGAAGGTGATCTTAAGGAATAACAGGAGAGAAGTAGGGAATTCAGAAGTAGGGAATTCAGGCAGGAAAGGGAAGATAGAAAAAAAAAAAAGATGGGTGGGGAATTATATTAAGCCAGTTATCCCTGTGGGCAATCGAAGGTCAATCTTGCTGGAGGTCTCTGGGAAGACATTGGGAAAATGGACATCTCTGAGTTTCCTTGAAGAGCAAAGGAGTAGGAGCTATTTCTCATCTGGCTCACACCAGCTATTGTTTGAGGGTTGCTCCCAGGAGCACTTGCTCTGACTTTTTGGGAAGTACTACATGCAGGAGCAGGCTCAGGTATAAAAGTTTCAGGTCGGGACGCTTGGGTGGCTCAGTCGGTTGATCGTCTGCCTTTGGCTTGGGTCATGATTCCAGGGTCCTCGGACCGAGTCCCACATCAGGCTCCTTGCTCAGTGAAGAACCTGCTTCCCCCTCTGCCTTCTGCTCCCCCTGTTCATGCTCTTTCTCCCTCTCTGTCTCTGGCAAATAAATAAATAAATTTAAAATAAAATAAAAATAAAAAATAAAAAAATAAAAGTTTCAGCTGGTTAGTTAGAAGCTACCAGGTAGCTGTGTAGAAAAACAAAAACGATGAGTACCTGTAAGATGAGGCAAAGCTCTGATAGTATCTGCCACACACATTCTTTGCATATAAGACAAGTAATTTAGCCAAGATGGCTCCATGTCCACAAACAACTCCACAAGTGAACCAGATATTTCTGAGAGAGGGCCCTAACAACTGAAATGCCCAGCTTCTGTGACCCCAGGAAGGCAGAGAAGGAATCTGCAGTACAATAGTATGGTTCTGTCCATTTTTTCTTTGTATGTTTTGATGCCAAATTATTAGGCGCATGCAAATATAAAATTGTATCTTCCTAGTTAATTAAATTTTGTATCATTGTGAAGTATCTCTCTTTATATCTAGTAATGCTTTAAAACCTATTATTTAGGGGCACCTGGGTGGCTCAGTGGGTTAAAGGCTCTGCCTTCGGCTCAGGTCATGATCCCAGGGTCCTGGGATCGAGCCCCACATCGGGCTCTCTGCTCAGCGGGGAGCCTGCTTCCCTTCCTCTCTCTCTGCTTGTCTCTGCCTACTTGTGATCTCTGTCTGTCAAATAAATAAATAAAACTTAAAAAAAAATAAAACCTATTATTTAATATGACTCTAATAAAGTTTTGTTTGGTTAGTGTTATGTGTTATACCTTTTCTCATCCTTTACCATTCTTTCTATAGTTCAGTTACCTCTACATAAACAGTGTATAGTTGAATTTTGGGTCTTATCCAAAATAAGTCTGAAAAATCTGAAAAATTTTGCATTTAAATGGGAAATTTTAGTCATTTGACATATAATAATATAATTTTTACATTTGGGCTTAAATCTACTGTCTTACTAAGTACTTTCTCTATGTCCTACCTAATCTATATTGCTTCTTCTCTCCTTTCTTTGCCTCTTGCTGGAATTATTTTATTCAGCTATCCTCCTCTATTAATTTAGAAGTTATTTGCCCTTTTACACTTTTTAGAAGTTACTCAGAGATTACAGCATGCCTTCTTAACAAATCCTAATATTGAATGATTTTTCTACTCTCCTCCCCCAAAATATAGGGAAGGACCTTAGGACCTTAACTCCCCTTAAACACTATTACATTATTATTTTTCTACACAGCCAATATCATTTTATATGTATCCACATGTTTACCATTGTCAATGGTCTTTATCCCTTTCTGTATCTCTAACTATTCATTTGGGATTATTTCCTTCTGCTCGAAAAATATCCTATTAATGTGGTTCTGCTGGTGATTAATTCTCTCAGTTTTTATTAGTCTAAAAATGCATATATTTCATCTTCCCTCTTGAATAATCCAGAGGGGTATTGAATAATAAGTTGGATGTTGCTTTCTTTCAGTCCTCTGAAGAATTCTATTGTCTTCTGGCTTCCCTTGTTCCCACTGAGAAATTGACTCTATATCTAATTGTTGCCCCCTTGAAGCTTATCTGTGTTTTTGTCTATTTTCAAGTTCTTCTCCTTATCTTGGATTTTCAGCTTTTATTTCTGCTCTAATAGAAAACATGTGCTTTTTAGTCCTACTCTAATAGGTGTAGATTTCTTTTGACTTTTTCTGATTTACATGGTGATTATTGAATATATGGATTGATGTCTTTCATCAGTTTTTTGAAAGATCTCAGCCATCATCCCCTTGTATATTGCTTCTGCTCCATTCTTTTAAACTTTCTATTTCCTGTGGTCTTTTAGACTGTCCCCTATATTTTCCATCCTTTTGCCCTTCTGTGGTTCATTCTGGATATTTTCTTTTCTCATCCAGCTTCTAGTTAACTAATTCTTCATTCAGTTTTGTCTAGCATGCTGCTAAACCTATCTTTGGAATTCTCAGTGTTAGGTGTTTTAATTTTCAATTCTAGAATTTCCATTTAGAAAAAAACAGTTTCAATTCTCAGCCAAAAATTCTGAATCCTGTCTTTTATTTCCTTAGTCATGCTAAGTATCGTATTTTTTTAAAAATTTAAATCTGCATGCATAACGTCAACATCTAGAGAAGAGGTTATATACTTTTTTTAATATACTTGCTCATGTGTCCTGTCTCGTTATGTGTCTGATTTTTCTATTTTAGTTCTGTTTTTATGGGTTTTTTGTTTTGTTTTGTTTTGTTTAACCAATATACCCTGGACACTGTAGGTGCAAAATCATTTGTAGAAATGATCTAACACCAGGATGGTATCTTCTTCCGGAGAGGATTTACAGTAGCCTGAAGGCACTGGCAACACTGGATCACCTTAATCCAATTTCAGGAATTGAGATGAGTCAAAGCAGAACTTCAGCCCCTGGGAGAACCTGTCTACTTCTGGTTCATCCTAAGTCCTCAAGTGCAGTCCTTTGGGGTCCCAGCGCAAAGCAAGAGAGTTCAGCAAACACTCTTCTTGATAA
>RCUC01100492.1:0-31578 GCA_003697995.1 Taxidea taxus jeffersonii | reverse complement strand
GGCAAGTACAATACGCAAGTGATTAATACAGCCATGGCACCAATATAAATATTTCCCTCCCCCAAAAAACACCAAACAGGTAAATAAGTTTTATTGAAATTTTATTGAAAACACACTGTTTGGCCTTAAAGGGACATTTTGAAAATAGACTAAGGTTGAAATGTGGTTTTCCTGACTACAGCGACTTCCTGGGAAGGAATGAGCATGTTTTGACAATTTTGGATTGTTGCCTTTCTGTAACCCATCTGAACCATGCCCTAAGCTTCAGGCTTCAGTGAGAATAGAATATCACAGACTTAGTGCCTTTGAAACCAGGATATTATGTATTTTTCTAATACTTTTTGGGTTTTAAATCCAACTTGTTGCATGAGATTATTTAAAAATACTTGGCTTATTCTTAGCTTGATGACAAATTTTCAAAAATATATCACACTGAGCATTCAGGTATTTGTATTCATAGCCTGCACTTTACAATAAATTGGTTATGGGAAGCAGGTAGTGGCCTAAGAGGTTAGAAATTTGAGGCATGAAAAACAATGAATTTGCCATTTAACCAGGACAGTCAAGGATGAAATTAAATAGATTAGGGAACTCCATTTCTAAGGTACAAGCGTCACCAACTAACCTGCCTTTCATGTGCTGGACAAATTATCCACAGGCCATAGAGAACAGCATCACCCAGCCCCCAAATTGCTTTCTATCTTCATTTGAATTTCCATTTGGATATTTTGCATACACAATACATCCCTGGCTATTCCATCCAAAATTACTCTCTTTTCAAGACAATTCTGAATATACTTTGTTGTTGAAAATATTTTTGTGCCTTTCAAAACTAATTAATCATGCTTTCATGAATGCATCTTTCCAAAACAAACATTTTAGCTGTTGTGAACAATGCTATTAATAGGTTATTTTTAGATATCTGACTAATCTCTCTTCATTAACATTGTTAGTCTTTGAAAAAATTACATCACTTTTGGTTTGGTCAAAAGAACTAAAGTATTTGTTAGATATGAGACTATCTTACTTGGGTGAGGGGAAGGTGGAGTCTGCTGGAAGAGGAAAGCTTAGGAAAAGTCTCCTAATGCAGACGGAGTGGGAGGAACTACAGCTGACAGCACCTCTATGTTGGCGAAGATGAGGTGAAAACAGAGACTTTTGGCAGCTCTCATGGAGGATGTTCCATGGGGAGGCTGTAGCTGGGCAGACTGTAGTTCAGGAAAAATCAACACACATTCTTTTAGGACCATCTCTTAAGAACTAGTTACTAAGGTGGAATATAACAAATATAATGGTTACTAATGTTAAGTTGATTATGATGGAGATTTGGTCTGATGAGCTTTTGTGAGAAAGACATACTTGTCTTTACTGTGATGTGGAATGGAACATCGTGGGCACTGAAGGAATACAGAGAAAGGTCACTGAATCTGGGCTAACAACAAGGAAGATTTTCTGGAAGAGGGGATGCCTTGCCAGGTTTTTTGCTTGTTTATTTGTTTGTTTGTTTTTTTAAAGAAATAGAAGTCAAGCCAGGGAAGAAGAGAAGGAGGAAGGGCATTTAAGCAGATGGCACAATCAACAAAAATTGGGTTGGTTGTGACTAGGGAATGGATGGAGTAGAGGAGTAAGGGGGTTAGAGCTGGGAGGTGGGGAGTCGCACTTGGCTTAGCTGAGTAGAGAAAGCATATCCATACATTTAATGATACCCAGTTGGTGAAGGAATACTTTTGAAAAGTAACTACTCTCTAAAGGACAAAGGGAAGAATGTTTGGTAATGTGAGAACTGCTTCTGGAAAGAACTGGTCAGGTTTCATTTATCCTCTTCTGCACAAATGGCCTCTGCCTTCTTGTGTATCCCATTTCCACTCCCCCATGCATTGTCTCTTTTTGCTTTTAATCATTTATGTTATCAGTGAACTGATTAAGGAATTGCATCCACATGGACCACGTTGCCCTACACCTGTGTGATTGTTTATGCATCTTTGTTCTCGTTGGTCTCTAACCTGTTTCACCTGAGACCTTTGAAGAACAGAGCTGTTAATTTTGTATTCCCGTGTTCAGCACAGTGTAATTCATCTACAAATTTGCCTGAATGAATGAATAATGTCTGAATGTGTTGAGGAATACAAAACTAGATGAAAATATATGAGAACATGAAGTAAAAGACAAATTCCAAGTGGGGATGTGGGCAAGTTTTCATGAAATAGGAGAAATCATGTTCTACCAAAAGGAGCAGAGCTTTGCTGGGCAGAAGAGAGGCAGAAATGAATTCAGTTAACAGAACTTCCCTAAACATACAGAGTATGTTCCAGCAAGAGTCAGGGGTCTGATATAGCTGAAAGGCACAAAGCTTAATTGTAAATAAACCATGTTGAAACCTGACATCTTTTGAAATGTTGTCCTAAACCACTTAGATTTGAAAGCTTTAAATGGTTTCGTAAGAAAGTTTTCTGTACTCCAGAAGAAACATATACGGTTTTGTGCAGAGAGGTGCCATTATTTTACCTTTGATTTGGGTGCATGAGTGTAATTCTCATGGGATGAATCAATGGTGATAACAAAGTTTCTGGGAGGTGGTAAGGAAATCATTGCAAGAGCAGGAGTGACAGTGTATGTTGGGGGAGGAGGAGTGTAATGAGTATGAGATATTTTAAATCTAAAATGTTGTGACTTGGAATTTCTTGAATATTAATGAGGAGGCAAAGAAAAACACCGTAGACCTCTGAGATTTTCAGCTTTGCATGAGGCAGCATGCACCTTACAGTATAGAATGGAGCGCACTGAAGGCTTTATTATTCATGCCCATGTGCATAATATAATTCGAACGAATGAATGGACAAATGAATTCATGAATAAATAACCTCAGAATCTTCCAAATAACAAATATACTTGGACAGCTTTAAGCAAATCTGTCTTACGCCGCAGTCACAGGACTGTGCTTTGGAGCTATAACTGCCAACACAGCCCCATTAGGCTCACGAAAGACCTCCCAGTGCGCTTTATGTCTCACAAGCATAGCTGTGACATCTTGTGGGCAAAGGCTTCGCATGTTAATTATTATGGATAGTATAGCTCATGGTACTTTTTACATGTTCGTTATCATGAGACTCAAGGCAAGGTATTAGCAAGGTATTAGATGATAAATTAGTAATCTCTCCTGATGGACAGGCACTATCCTTATGGTTCATTCAACATAGGGATAATAGATTGTTCAGAAGTAACTTGTATTTACCTTTTCATAGGAAACATATACACATACTTTGTGTATTTGCAAGCCTATCCATAATAAAGTTTGGAGATGCTAATGACATATATTATCAAGTTACTGTATTAATATTACATTAAGACTGGAAAATCTGAGAGAAGGATTTTATGTATTTCTTTTCCTCAAGTCATTATGTGATGTATCTGTTGATATAGAGTGCTATTTATATCTTTCAATCCACACTAAATATATACATATATTCTTTCTTCCTTTCTTTCTTCCATTTTTCTGATCTGCTTCCATTGATGACTCTATACTTTTGACTCCAGACTGGCAATATGAGGGTAAGATGACAAAAATAAAAATGCCAAACAACCTCATGAACATTGCTTCTCTGTCTTTGTTTCGTTCTCTTTAGAACATTATTAAAATTCTATTCACTCCCTTTAATTAGACCCTTTATCACAATTAAAGTCCAATTATGTTTGTTTCTGTTGTGAAGCTTTAATTACAATTTATCCTTGTTAATCATTCCTTTATGTTATTTCTTTGGGTTAAATTACCATCCCATTATCTCTGTCCTGAAGGACTTCTGCTCTCCAGTGGTCTCTGCTGGTGTTTTCTCAGTAAGATTTGAGTAGTTTTGTGGTATATGAAGTGATTGTGTTATGATGTTGCAAGGAATCTATGTGGTTCTCATGAAATTTTTTTAAGCTAAAAAATTAAAAGTAAAATAATGATGCCTATTGATTTGATTGTAGGATTTTTCTTTTTTAAATACCAATGAATTTCATCTCAGTGTGAGTGTCCTACAGTTGTTCCTTCTTACCTTTGCTTGTTTTCTCTCTTTAGATTGCAAACTAGCTAGGGGAGGACCACCAGCCACCATAGTTGCTATCGATGAAGAGAGTCGGAATGGTGAGTGAACTTCGCGTTTTACAAATGACTTCTCTTCTCCTTTCAACCCCAGACTTGTTAGGTGTGGAAGTACTAAAGGAAAGATGCAGCCCAAATCTACAAATAGCACTCCCTTAATTTCTTCCCTGTATGGGCTTGGATTAGGACCTATGCTCAAATGCTTTACTTGGTTAATATAGGAGAAACTTCTCCATGACTAGAAAGGTTGCTCATTCTTGATCATAAAGGAGCATTTTACTCAGGGTCAGTCCAAAAGAGTGCTTCTTGGTAGGGCTGGGGTTTTTCTTTGTCAGTGGGTAGAGCTGACTATCGTGCATACGAACAACTGGTCACCTAAGTAAGATGCACTGCATTCCTCCAAAAGAAGTGGACCACAAGGTAAGTCTTCCACAGTCCATTATGCTGGCTGGCATCTGGGTAAGGTTTAAGCTCCATAGTCCACCAGACATGGCCATTTATGAATGGTTAATGGGAAAACTGAAAATTCTTGGGAACAGAGAACCTACCCAAAGGTTCTGAGAGCAGAGGAAGAAGCTTGCATGTTAGTTCAGGTTGTCTGCCATAATGAACAACTAATATCAAATCCATATTAAATTCTTCAAGAAGTACTTTTCCTTATCAAAACCAAAAATAAATACATTTGGCGCTTTGGTCTACAATTCTCTCTGAGCCTCTTTTATCTTCAATGTGTGAGTGTTTACAGATTCTTCTCCTCTGTTAGAGCTGCAGTAAAACAGTATCTCTTGAGGCTTGGTTTCTATTTCAAACTACTCTAAGTGTGCACGTGTGCTCTGAGGCACAGTTTGTGCCTAATTCCACAACGGACTTTCCATTGGGCTTCCATTGGGTTTGTTCGGGCCATGTTTTCTGTCTGCTTGAAAAAAGTCCGTCTTCTAGACTTATATATACATATACATATGGGGCTTATTAGAGAATTATCTTTTTTCCTGGAATTTAACCCACATATATCTTGAAGCCTTCTATGACATATGTAATACCTTTATTGTGCCAT
The DNA here is from genome assembly GCA_003697995.1 of Taxidea taxus jeffersonii. NCBI lineage: Eukaryota > Metazoa > Chordata > Mammalia > Carnivora > Mustelidae > Taxidea > Taxidea taxus. The sequence goes on along the minus strand of RCUC01100492.1, from coordinate 26,443 downwards.
ATTAGAAACATTCCTTTATTCCTTCAAAGAGTTGGCCTAATTCTTTTTCTTCTTGAGTATTCTTTGGAATTAGCCAAAAAAGTCCATAGCTTTGATGGCCTCTGTTTAAACAACATAAATTATCCATACTAAATTTAGCAACATTTAAAAAATCACAAGAATGTGAGTTTTCTCATTATTTTTTAAAAAGCCAGTCTGTATTGAGCCTGAGAGCAGATAAAGTTGATGCGTTATTATGATGCTTTTGAATAACTTCAAAGTAAATCTTATGTATATCTACAGAAAATGAAAAAAATAATATGGAAATTTTTTTCATACATGTAGAAAATCATGGTTTATTTATTATTAACTATTTTTCAAATATAAATCTATAATATTTTGAAAACAAATCTATAAGGAAACCAGTTTGTCTTTTTTTAAAAAATATTTTATTTATTCATTTGACAGCGAGAGAGATCACAAGTAGGCAGAGAGGCAGGCAGAGACAGAGAGAGAGGGAAGCAGGCTCCCCGCTAAGCAGAGAGCCCAATGTGGGGCTCAATCCCAGGACCCTGGGATCATAACCCGAGCAGAAGGCAGAGGCCCTAAACCACTGAGCCACCCAGGTGCCCCCCAGTTTGTCTTTTTAACCAGGCCAAAAAGGGAAAAAAAATGATAAAATGCCATTCTCTATTTTAGTTTCTTTATTGTTCACTGATTAACTTGAACATGTAAGCTGAGTTGAACTGAAACACTTAGTTTTATTAAATAATTTTGTTTTAACATGTTTTAACATACAGAGCTTATTTTGCCAAATGCCCCCAGTAGTGATGATATTTTGCCTCCTTTTTATGACTCAGTCCCATATTTCAAAGGACCAGGAGCTCTGTAGACATGTTACCATAGAGTATCCAATAGTACGTGTGATAAAGGTTCAATATTTGTGTTGTAGAAGCAAGTGGCATGATACAGTATAGGAACGTTGTGTTCTTATTTGGCATATTTTGTAGAAACTGCCAACTCCTCATAATCCTGCCAAAGTCATTTGAGTGTCATCACAAGGAATATAAATACTTGTCTAGAGACTAAATGTTTGCATTTTTATTTTACATTAAATTTCTAAAAATATGATTAAGTGAACCTCTGCCAAAGATTATAATACAGGGCGCATTCATCCTTGTCTCGAAAGTCTGCAGGAAGCAATGCATGAAAATGTCTTTCGTATTTTGCTTCAGGCCATCTAAGAAACTTCCAGTCAAACAGTTCATTCTGAGCCTCCTCTTAAACTCTCTTAATTTCTCTTTTTCTGAATCTTTTAGTTGGTTGTAATAAAACATGTGGGTATTTGATTTTACCAATATAATACACATCATTTTTAAAAGTTTTGGGACTTCTTAAAAGAAAGGCAGAGGGGCACCTGGGTGACTCAGTCAGTTAAGTGTCTGACTTTTGGTTTCGGCTCAGATCATGATCTCAGGGTCGTTGAGATCAAGCCCCACACTGGGCTCTGCATTCAGCAGGAGTCTTCTCGAGATCATTTCCATCTCCTTTTCCTTCTGTCCTTCCCCACTGCTGGTGCTCCCTCTCTCTCCCTCTCTCAAATAAAATGAGTAAGTAAAATCTTAAAAAAAAATATGGCAGAGCAAATCCCTTATTAAGCCAAAATAGTAAGTTTATTGTGTGTCAACTTACCTTTGGTTTACTTTATTGATGTCTACAGGTAAATAATCTGTATTGCTAAATATGTCCTCCACTAAAGTAGAGCTTTTAATAGCTCAGCTTTTTAAAAAAAAGTCTATACTTAATTTTCCCATGTAAGTCATTGACGTACATTTGTAGAATGTCCATTATTTGTCACGTGCTTCTGCATCATTCATAATTTTTAGACTCTGGGATGGGAATATTTCCTCTTTGTGAATATGTATGCTAAATGCATTTGCACAAATATGTATGTTTGAAAGAATTAATGGGTGGAGAGCCATAAACTTCTTAGTAACTCTGGACTCTTCAGTTCTTCCCCTCTTTGATCATTATTCTCAATAGCATACTGAGAACAGATTCTTTATCTTGCCCACAATCTGAACCAGGAGTTTATTTTCATCAAAACTATAAGAAAATCAAGCTTAGGTTTTAAGGACACAAAGTCAACACAAAAATAGACAAACGCTGGTTCCTGACAACCATCAGAAATCTGTCAAGCTGGTAACTAAAGCAGGCTCCACGTGCAATCGCATTTAGAGAGGAGAATGTGTACAGAGAAATGGGACCTGGATGGATTTTCTTGCTCAGAAAGTGAGAAATACATAAAAATTCCCTCTGGAGAACTCCTGTCCACACAAAAGCCCACACATGGATGTTTGTAGCAACTTTATATCTAGTTCCTAAAACTTGGAAGCAACCTAGATGTCCTTCAGTCAGTGAATGGATAAACTGTGGTGCATCCAGACAAATGCTGTGTGAAAAAGAAAGAGCTGTCAAACCATGAAAGACAAGGAAGAATCCTTCAAAAAAATAATAATTATTATTTTTTTTAAATTCTGGTATAATTAACACACAGTGTTACATTAGTTTCAGGTGAACAATATACCGATTTAGCTATTCTAAACATTACTCAGGGCTCATCAAAATAAATATACTCTTAATCCCTGTTACCTATTTTACCCATTACCCCTCCTGCCTCTGCTAACCAACAGTGTGTTCTCTGTAATTAAGAGTGGTTTCTTTAACAAAAAAATGAGAGAGAGAGTGGTTTCTTTGTCTCTTTTTTTGGTTTGTTTCCTCAATTCCACATGAGTAAAGTCATATGGTATTTGTCTTCCTGTGACTGATTTATTTCACTTAGCATTATACTCTAGATCCAACCATGTTATTGAATATGGCAAGATTTCATTATATATATATATATATATATATGTGTATATATATATATATATATATACACATAAACATACATTTCTTCTTTTGGCATTCATCTATCAATGCACACCTGAGTTACTTCCATATTTTGGCTATGATAAATAATGCTGCAATAAACATACAGGTGCGTTAATCTTTTTGAATTACTTTTTGGTACTTTTTGGGTAGATAATCAGTAGTGAAATTATTGGATCATATAGTAATTCTATTTTTAATTTTTTGAGGGATCTCCATACTGTTTTCTATAGTGGCTGCACAGTTTGCATTCCCATCAACAGTGCATGAGGGTTCCTTTTTTCTCCACATCCTCACTAACACCTGTTGTTTCTTGGTTTTGTTTTTGTTTATTTAATTTTAGCCATTCTGATGGGTATAAGATGATATCTCGTTGTGGTTTTGATTTGCATTTTCCTGATGATGTGTGATGTTGAATATCTTTTCACTTGTCTGTGGACCACCTTTATGTCTCCTTCTTTTTTTTTTTTTTTGAAGATTTTATCTATCCATTTGACAAGGCAGAGATCACAAGTAGGCAGAGAGGCAGGCAGAGAGAGAGGGTGAAGTAGGCTCTCCAAGGAGCAGAGAACCCTATGCGGGGCTTGATCCCAGGACCCTGGGATCATGACCTGAGCTGAAGGCAGAGGCTTTAACCCACTGAGCCACCCAGGCGCCCCCCTTTATGTCTTCTTTGGGTAAATGTCTGTTCATGTCTTCTGCCCATTTTTTAATTGGATTTTTAAATATTTTGGATACTAACCCTTTATTGGATAAATAATTTTCAAATATCCTCTCCCATTCAGTAGTCAATCTTTTTGTTTTGTTGATTGCTTCCTTTACTGTGCAGATGCTTTTCATTTTGATGTATTCCTAATATTTTATTTTTGCTTTTAGCTCCCTTGCCTTAGGAGACATACCTAGAAATATGTTGCCACAGCAGAGAACGTTCCATGTACCCTTGAAAAGAATGTGTATGCTGCTCTTTTAGGATGGAGTGTTCTATTTGTTAGATCTATCTAATCCAAAGTATCATTCAAGGATACTGTTTCCTTCCTGATTTTCTATTTGGATGATCTTTCCAATGATTCAAGTGAGGTGTTAAAGTTCCCTAGTGTTATTGTACTACTATTGGTCACTTGTTTCATGCTAGTTATTAGCAGCTTTATGTATGTGGGTGCTCTCTTATTGGGTGCATAAATGTTTATATTTATATTTATGCATGTTTATATTTATATTTATGCATAAATGCACAAATGTTTATAATGTGCATAAATGTTTATATCTTCCTGTTGGATTGTCCCCTTTATAGTTATATAGAGTCCTTCTTTGTCTCTTGTTAGTGCCTTTGTTTTAAAGTCTACTTTGTAGATGGAGAAGAATCTTTTTTTTTTTTTAAGATTTAAACATTTTTTTTTTTTTTATTTGACAGACAGAGATCACAAGTAGGCAGAAAGGCAGGCAGAGAGAGAAAGAGGGAAGCAGGCTCCCTGCTGAGCAGAGAGCCTGATGCGGGGCTCGATCCCAGGACCCTGGGACCGTGACCTGAGCCAAAGGCAGAGGCTTTAACCCACTGAGCCACCCAGGTGCCCCGATGGGGAGGAATGTTAAATGCACATAAATAACTGAAAGAAGCCAATCTGAAAAATCTAGATATGTATGATTCTAACTGGAAAGGTAAACTATGGAGACATTCTGGAAAAGGCAAAGTTATGGAGAAAATAAAAAATTCTGTAGTCTTGGGGTGACTGGGACAGAGATAGATACGCAGAACACAGGATTTTTAGAGCATGAAAATACTCTGCATGATATTTTAATGATGGATTTATGTCATCATGCATTTGTCTAAAACCATAGAATGCACAATACTGAGTGGGAACCTTAAGGTAAACTGTGGACTTTGGGTGATAATGATGTGTCAGTATAGGCTTATCCTTAATTAAAAAAAATACCATTCTGATAGTGGCGTTGATAATAGAAGATGCTATGCATATGTGGGCATAGAGGAATCCTTGTCTCTCCCTTTCATTTTTTGTTGTAAACCCAAAACTTTTCTAAAAAAATAGTCTTTGGGCACCTGGGTGGCTCAGTGGGTTAAGCCTCTGGCTTTGGCTCAGGTCGTGATCTCGGGGTCCTGGGATGGAGTCCCCCATCAGGCTCCCTGCTCAGCGGAGAGTCTGCTTTCCCCTCTCTCTCTGTCTGCCTCTCTGCCTACTTATGATCTCTGTCTGTCAAATAAATAAATAAAATCTTTAAAAAATAGTCTTTAAAAATCTTTCCGGAAGTATATATTCTAGGTTCAGTGGACTCCAGAGTTGTTTATGGCATTGGGTCCTTACTGGCAGGAGGGAGGAGGAGTTACACGGGGACCATGGATAGTCTGCTCCCAGGCGCCAGCTGCTGTATGGCAATGGTGGCATGGCTTCCAAATAAGTTTGAGGACATCCAGTTCAGGCTAATCCTCAGAAACTGGATAAGTGTGTAGGCAGTGCTGAGTCAAGAGGACAAGAAAATTATACTGTGGTTGTACAAAATGGAAAGATTCAGAGGTAGAAGATATCACTATCTAAATGATGGATTCAAGACCCATCTTAAAGGTCCTTTATAGATTTATAGTTGGAAATATACTGTGGGCTGGCAGCAAATTTAAGAAATGAACGATGATGCCGAGTGTCTCTAGAGTTTGAAAGTAGCAGCCAATAAAGGAAGCCACAGCTGACCCAATGGGGAAGTTTCCTCTTTGTTCTCAGAGAGCATTCCAAAGCCAAGGTATGAAAGAGGTTGAGGATTATAGATCCCTACAGCTTCCTGGAAGGTAGGGGAGGTCACAGACAGGAGGGATGACTTCATTTTGTCACTCCTTCCCCACAATTGCTCTAGTCCAAGTGCAGAGTTAGGGGAGGGAAGGAAGGGATGTGGAGGTTGGTCCCTTACTTGAAAAAGTTATGGTACAAGAGGTATTTAAGTTCCTCAGCATTCTTTTCCTTTCATTGCCGAAACCACTAGACTTTTAAGAGGAGGAGATTACATTTTTATGTTGATGTTTTTCTTTCCTTATAATTGTCAGTCACATACACTTTAGTTTCTAAGAAGGACTTCATCAGACTTCACCCTGCACACCTCCAAAGGGTCCCACATGAAATTACATACACACCTAGTAAAAGAGGACTTGCGTGCATGGACAGAAAAAAAAAAATCTTCAAGTAACCAGCATTTTTTAATGAAAATTCCCAAAGTTTAAACAAACTGAAATGTGATAAAAATCTTTGACATCCAAGTATTCAGAACTCATCAGTTTTGCCTATTTTTACTCATTCTTCTTCATTCTCCAAAGAGAAAAGACTCTAAACTGGCTGCAGGTTTGTACCATCAGAATGGAAGAAGCGTAGGCTCTTTATGGAACGGTACACAGTAGAAGATGACATGAACCACAGATGTGAGACTGCATGGGAACCACATATGTGAGACTGCATGGACTATTCAGGAGAGGAGGATCTGAGGAGCCAAGATGGCAGGTGTCAGGCAGCTGGGATAACTGTGTTCTTTTCAGGGGGAGTGAGAGTCTCCCAAGAAGTTGTGCCTGCTGGGAATGAGTAGTAGGTGCAAAATGGTTCAATAACTGTTGTCATAGACAGATTCCTTGGCTCTTGTGAAATGTTGTTAAAGATTGAAATTCTTATGTGGGCCTGTCATTGAGCCATGCTTCCTTCAGTATGTCAAAACTGGGACTCTGGTTTAAGATGTCCCTAGATTTAATTCTCTTGTCTCACCGTCGCTGTCTCTTTTTCTTATAATCAATAACTATTTTGGTTATTTCAAATAAGGAATATAATAACCGAGTGTTGCCTCCATAACTTATATATTAAATAAAATTTGAATTATAAGATACCTTCTGAGATATGAAGCTTTTGAAAAGTTGTATAAAGCTTAGTCATGAAAAAAAGGGAGGAAGAATCGGGTGACTATGTCTTATGAGAAGTTTGGAATGTTTGTTTTAAACCACTACTTTCTGTAGCCATTTTAATTCCATTTCTTTTGTGCATTGTCATCTCATTACTATTGTACAATGTTTGCTTCTTTCTTTGATGTCTTCATTATTTAATCCCAGAATAATTCTATATCTGAACTATGAAAAAATTAAAAGACAAATTTAAAACAAACAAAAGAAAATATGATTTTATGCAGATGACTATATGTTGTATACTGTACATTAGGAAACACAGCAATCATAACAATGATAGAAATTGCAAAGATTACGGTGAATTAATGGGTGACTGCACAAGCCTATGAAATAATGACGTAAGACTAGAATTTTGTATGGAGTTAGGAAGGATCATCAGTGATGACATCAAGCAATCATTTTTTAGCCTAATATGACACTTTTGCTTTTTCTGGATAAGTAGGAAAAATGTTTTCTTTTTGTTCTATAATTTGTAACATTCTATGATTTTTAACTGCTGAAGAAATTACATATTTTTATAAGACGTTACTGGTCTTCGGGCTAGATTGGTGGTGGATGTTGCATAGGACCAAACTCATGATTACAGGTTTCCTTGTCATTTTTTTTTTGTTGAATTTCCCCAGTCTCCACCAAGTCATTTTGAGTTCTTTCCAGTGGAAGATGTACTCAGAAATGAGGAAAGATTTTTTTTTCCATAAAGTAGTTAAATGAAGCTATCCAAAATACATTTGCCGACCTAAACTAATGTAAAAAAAATATCATGCCCAATTCTTCATGTACTCTAATCCTCTTACTATTATGCCTGTAAGACAACTCTTATAAGAGGAAACAATTTGGCTCTTCTCATTATGGTTTAAGCTACATATGCAATGGTGCATCTTGCTTCTTTCCAAAGAGTCATTTTCTAAAAGGTCATCAGCTTCAAACCTCCTGAATATATAACTGAAATGATAAGTAAATAGAAAATTTTCCAAGCATTAAGGAAATAGGTTATTTATCTCCTCAAGTTATCTAGAATTTAATTGACATTAAATCATACATTATAGTTCATTGATGATCTTTCTTTGCTTTTTTGTTGACGTTAGTACCCAATATGCAGTGAAATTACTGGAGTAATGGAAGGATAAAACAAGGGACAGGAGAAATGCCAAGGGCAGAGAGAAGTCAGAAAGGCCAGCAAGCCAGGGCACTTGATATGAGGAGGACATCTCTGTGAAAGTTAGCAGCCCCTCCTTTACTGTTTAAATTTCAGAATGCTAACGTTATTAACAATGGTTAAGAGATTCGGTAGTGGAAGATAATCCCTGGTCTCTAAGGAAGTGAAAAGTACATTTAAAGAAATTCTATTCTAATTGTATTTTTCCTTGTTGTTTAAACCCTTTATTTTAATCACATTTCTAATTATAATAAGGCTGGATCATATAGAATTAAAGTGTATTACACACACTCACATACACACACGATCCCAGATGATGCTGTTCTCATGAGCCTTTTGTCTATAGAGAGTATCTAAGTCATAAATCATTATTGATTTATTTGTGTAGATTCTTGGAACTCAGGCTGTGGGCCATGGTGGGCAGTAAGAGTGAGCCTTTGTATTAGACAGACAAGTCTGTTAGGTTCTGTCCATTTATAACCATGCAAAAAAGAAGGCCCTCGGTTTTTTTTATTTTTTGTCTTGTCAGAACAATAGGAAATTCTGTATATTTAAGATGTCATTCTAATTTAAATTTTGATTCCTTTAATGAGCCAAACAAAACACATCTGTGGGTCTCATGTGGCCTGTAGGCCACCGATATTTTGACTTCTAATTTAGGCAGCAAAGATGAGAGAATTGATTTAGGATGGTGTAAAAGATAGAGATTCTTCTACATGGGAGAAACAGGCTCCTGAGGGTGAGTTGGCTTTGAGTTTTCTCTGCATATCCCAGACACTCTTAACACATAGGTTGGGTAATTTTTGAGTGTAGTTGGGGAGAGAATCCCTGATGGAAATTAGTTAGGAACTTTGGGATAGAAGAAGTACCAAGGTTTAATTCCAGAGGATATTTTCTGCCCAGAACCTTCTAAGAAATGTCTACATCTGTTCTTCCACATGTGTGCTCTCCTTGGGCTTGATTCCACCATTCCCTGGACTCTGTGCCCCAACCCCCACCCCCACCCCGCCACCAAACTTTTCTTTCCAAATTTCCCTGAATCATCAGTGGTTCTTTGATTTCTTCTGTTCCTTGTGATCAAATATTGGCCACTAGTTATAATGTTGTTACTGAGAGGTGAAAATGTGATGTAGGTCAGTAGTCTCACTTCTGAATAGAGAGGAGTAATAAACATTGTACAAGGTTATGAAACAGTAACCAGGATGGTATGAAATATTTCTTAGACTTAGCATAACTCCTCCAGCAGTTTTGAAAACAAATGTTCAAATGCGGTGTATTTCTAACTGGAATTGTTAATGTAATTCAATTAAATATGTTTGCAAGTGTGCTATGAGGATTAATGTATACGAAAGTACCAGGTATCCCTTTATCTGCAGCTACTTCACAGGACTCTGAAGGATGTGCTAAAGCTAGCACTTATTTTATATCTGTTATCAGAGAATGCAGTTAAAGTAAATAGTACATACTTATTCCTCAGAACAAATAAAAAAGGAATGTCTTAATTGTACTGAGTCATGAAAGATTTGGGGAATCCTCACAGCTAGGCATCTTTAAAATAGATTCAGCTCGGTTAAAATACAAATGAGCTTATCAAATAGAATGTGTGCATATGCTAATATAGTAAGTGGGCTTTCTTTTTAATCCACTCAAAGTATGTGCCACTGGTGATCAGAAGCAAGTTTTTTTTGCTGTTTGTTTTGTTTTTTATTATGTTATGTTAGTCACCATGTAGTACATCATTAGTTTGTTTTTTTTTTCCCATTAAGCAGTAATTTTTATTATGTACTATATAGAAGATGAAATATTGTACAGGGTACGAAGATTATATGTGAAGGAGTTTGTAAAGCTACACCATTCTTTTTTTATCTTTTTAAAAAATTTTATTTTGTTTTCAGTGTTCCAGCATTCATTGTTTATGCACCACATCCAGTGCTCCATGCAATATGTGCCCTCCCTAATTCTAACCACCAGGCTCACCTAACTCCCACCACCCTCCCCTCTAAAACCCTCAGTTTGTTTCTCAGAGTCCACAGTCTCTCATGGTTCATCTTTTATGATTTCCCGCAATTCACTTTTCCTTTCCTTCTCCTAATGTCCTCCATGTTTTTTGTATCTGTTCTTATTTTTGTTTTCTAGGTTCCACATTTTGCTAGACAGCAATTCTTACTTCTTAAGTCTTGAGTGCTGGCGGCTTAGCACTGAACATTCCTCTTAACTCAGGACAACCTGGAAACAAAGCTCCTTCCATGACAAGAGCATCCATCTTCTTTTCCCTGCTCTTGCTTTGGCCAGTGTTTTTCTTCGGGTTTGTTTGCTTTTGAAAATTTATAAATCTTCAAAATAGTTATTTGAGTTTTTGCATGTGTGTGTGTGCTTAAGGGGGTTGCTTCTTAAAATGGTTTTGAGTAGAAAAGGAATAGCTTCCAGTCGAGGTGTGCAAGGGAAATTACCCTCCTCAATTTCTCTACAGGGTTCATTTACTATCCTTCCAAGTGTTTATTTAGTGATGTGAGAGCTCTTATTGGCAAAAGACTAAAGGTTACAAATGAATTCAAAACAAATTAAAAACAAAATGAATAATTCCGTGGCTACCCTTGAGACTTTGAAATTTTAGAAACAATCAATTTAAGACTTCTTTGTAGCAAATAAGCTTTATTCAACACTGCTATAAGCAAAGTTGTCCTTTTATTTTTTGTGTTTCTAATGACCAATTACTACCTCTACTAGGTTTCCATGCTGTGACAAGTAGCAATTATGAAAATGAATGTTTTATTTCTATTATTTGAATATTCTTTTGACACCTTGAGTTTTGCTATCTATAAGTGATGCCCCATGATGAGCAGGCTCTTATCACTTAATGCCATTTGTTTTTTGAAATATGTTATGAGTCCCAGAAGTAATTATTTCAGCCTGCTTCAAAATGCCAGCTAAGCCCCACAAAATACTATGTTTCTCCACCCTTCTCATTCTTTACCTGATGCTACTCCTTCCTTTTTTCCCCCTAGCTGAGGCAAAACAATTAAAATGATATCTGACTTTGAGGAAACAAAATATCAGCAACTTGGAGTTGAATAAGGACATCATTTTTATCTCCTCACATAATCTCAGATTAGGTACCCACATGAAGTATTTCTAAATTAGAAATCCCTGTTCTGTATATAGAAACATCTTTATCATTGTGAACAAATGAAACATTGATAGGAAACTGTAAACATTCTTATAACTATTTTTCTGGTTTTGTTTGTTTGTTTATTAGAAGTCTTCAGATATCATCTATTAGGCTTTAGTTTTATAAAAGTCTGCTGCTTAAATTAATATTTTTGAGGTGTTATGTTTTATATTAAGGACTAATGTGAATTTAGCATTCTTTCTCATAGTAAGTATGTCTTTAATTTAAATTTAAATTTTTAAATTATTGATTATTAGTTAAAATTAAGGCTTGAGGAAGATGTGCTTTCTGAATTCTGTGACCCAGTGATTCAGGAATGGCACAAATACTCCTGGTACATTAAGAGAAACTTCTTCTGTGAGTTTTAATACATGCATAAGGCATATAATTGTATTTATATTAACCCAGTGGTTGAGAGACAAGGAGAATCCCCTGTAAGTATACAGAATTCAGTTAGACTATAAATATAAATTCATGTGCTGGGGGAACTATGGGATGGAAGACAAACATATAAGCCTGTGGCTAATATTTTTCTGCCAACTATTGATAGTACCTTTTATCTCCAAAGGGGGAATATTAGGATCATTTATAGTAGATTGCAAGTTTCATAAGAACAAAGAGTGTATCTGCTTTGATTTTTTGTTATGATGCCAGAATGTAGTGAAATGCCTTTAGGCATTGAAAAAAAAAAATCTATTTTTTGACTGAGTGAATCATTAACAGAAATCCCACAAACACCAGCTACCATCAGCGTTAAATGGCACTTACCTGTCTGTGTAGGAGAGTTGAGAGCATTATTATCATTAAGATTTTTCAAAATGATCTGCCACTAATCACAATTTACTGTGCACATAGAAGAATAGATATTGTGTCTGTATTATAAAAGAAAAGAAAGAAGCTTAATAGAACAAACTAGAGCAGTATAAATTCTTTAGATCTACTACCATGTTTCCTGGGGGCTACCCCTAATTGTAGGCCATAGTTTTCCAATTATATGAGAAAGAAAAAAAAAAGGCTAGTTATTATGTGAAAGTTAGCTTATTTAGGACATTATAAAGTTCTCGCACAAATTTTTGTTTTCTCTTTATTTCCAATTAGATTTTAATATTGAAATCACATGAGACATTTACACTGTTTAAGTAATTGGAGTCGTTGGTATGATAAATAAGGGGGAGAGAAGTTATAAATGCTTATATTTAAGCTTAAAATGTCATGTGAACACTACCATAGTTTATATACAAAAGATGTTTTTGTTTTTAATCATTAAATCCGTATTTACATTGGAAAAAAAAATGTTCTTTTTTGCCTGCATGACCATGTCCACAATGATGAGACACAGTTCTTTTGTATTTAGGAAATAGTTATGATACTATTTACAAATAAGAGAATGTTAATATGTATTAAATGAGGAATATCACCCCCCAGTGCAGGCAGTGAGGTACAGACAACCCCCCTACAGGCTGTGGAACCAAGAGAGTCAGGCACCACTCCCAAGCCCTCTCCCTGTTGTCAGGAAAAAACAAAAAAACAAAAAACTGGATGAGTTCAGTGATGGGCTGGCAGTCACATGCAAGAGAGAAGCTACAGCCTTCCCAGAGGGAGACTTCAGCCTACCACTGGAGAGAAAAAAAAAAAAAAGAAAGAAAGAAAGAAAGAAAAGGAAAAAAAGAAGGAAAGGAAGGAAGAGAAAAATTCATTATAACAGCAGAGGCAGCAAGAGAACATTCCTCGGTCCCCTCTTCCTCCAAGGAGACACTGAAAGAGGCTGATTTGTCAGTGGAGGTGATCTCTCCCAGAAAGAAAGGGAATACTCCAGTTGAGGGGGGGCGAGCTGGAGAAGCCCACTTATACTCCCCCCCCTCCCCCCGCAGCTTCTGGAGGACTTAGATGGAAGCTCTGCCCCTGGGTGCAGGAGGATACTGAGAAAGAGACAGAAGAATTTAAGGTGGTGGCAAAGGGATTTTGCTCTGCAGAAAGTCCACCCACAAGCCTCTCGGAGTTCTACCCCCCTCCCATTTCTTTCTACTTGGTCTGCAGGAATCCAAAACACCTCTGCTAAACCCACACTGCCCCCACTCTGTGGTTGGCTCCTTGTATGTGCTCTCAGGTGCACCACAAAAATGATTCCCAGTAAAAAGCAAAAACAAACAAACAAACAAAACCCCAAAACAACAGCAACAAAAACAAAACAACAACAAATAAAACCTCCCAGTAAATAGGGAGCAGGCAAAGGAAACAGGCCACAGGCCATGGTTGGAGGGCAAGGGGCAATCTACAAACCTGAGCTATAGCTCCATCTTCTGGATTCAAAGAGAGATTTCTAATAGTCAGCCCGGTGAATTGGAAGAACCAAAGATGAAACCTTAAAAATCTGCCCACAAGAGGGAAGAAGAATAGAGCAGATATACTTCCACAAAGACAAAAAACAAAACAAAGCAAAGCTCGCATAATGACACCACCATGTATGGTGATGTTATGTATGTATGTATTGCTATGTCTGCTGAAAGCAATGGACAAAGAGTTAAAGAGGTATCAACTACTTCAAATATGAAAGCAGACATGCGTCACTACAAGTGACATGAAAAATCAAGATAATATGGCATCAGGGAAAGAAAATAATAATTCTCCAACAACCAAGCCAAAGGCACAGAATATTGCATCTAACTGATAAAGAATTTTAAGTAGCAATTTTGAAGAAACTCAGTGAGTTATAAGAAAAATCAGAAAGTAGCAATTTTGAAGAAACTTGGTGAGTTACAAGAAAAATCAGAAAGTAGCAATTTTGAAGAATCTCTGTGAGTTACAGGAAAAATCAGAAAGACAATACACTGAAATCAGGAATAAAATATGTGAATGAAATGAGTTCTTTACAAAAAAAAAAAAAAGAGAGAGAGAGAGATTATATAAAAGAGAAAGAGAAAGAACCAAACAGATATCCTGAACCAAAGAATTTGGTGAATGAGATGGAGAATGAAACAGAGAGCATCAGTAACAAGGTGGACCAGACAAAAGGAAGAAAAAGTGACTTGGAGGATAGGAAGTTTGAAATAACAGGTAAGAGAAAAGGGAAATAAGATTTTTAAAAAGCAAAGAAAGCCAATAAGAATCACCAAATTCCAAAGAATGACAAATACTAGAATAATCAGGACTCTAGAAGGAGAGGAGGGTACAGTCTATTAAAAAAATAATAGTAATAAAAATAAAGAAATAAAACATAAAGAAATTATAGCTGAGAACTTCCCAAATCTGAGGAACAGTTTGGACGTACAAGTCCACGGAGCAGCTAGAACACCTATTATCTCAATAAAAAAAAGATGTTCTCCAAAACACATTATAATGAAATTGTCAAAACGCAATGAAGAAGGATCTTTTTTTTTTCTTTAAAGATTTTATCTATTTATTTATTTGACAGAGAGAGAGATCACAAGTAGGCAGAAAGAGAGGCAGAGAGAGAGAGGAAGGGAAGCAGGCTCCCTGCCCAGCAGAGAGCCTGATGCGGGGCTCAATCCCAGGACCCTGGGACCATTACCCGAGCTGAAGGCAGAAGCTTTAACCCACTGAGCCACCCAGGTGCCCCTGAAGAAGGATCTTAGAGGTAGCCAGGGAAAAGAGGAGTAGGACCTACGGAGGAGCCCTTTTAGGCTATCAGCAGATTTCCCTGCAGAAACTACAGGCCAGAAGAGAGTGGAAGGGCACATTCAAAGTATTGGGGAAAAAAACTAATCAAGGTATTTTATGTAGCAAAGTTGTCCTTCAGATATGAAGGAGAAATAAAGACTTCCCCAAACAAACCAAAGCCAGGGGAGTTCACCACCACTAGACTTGCAAGGTTGCAAGAAATACTGAAAGCATTCTTCAAGCTGAGATGAAAAGATGCTAACTAGTGGCTTGAAAACATTTGGAAGTACCAACACAGAGATAAAGATGAAAAATATACACTGAGACCCAGATAAGCTCTATATTAGGATGGCTTTTAACCACTTGACTATAATATAAAAGTTAAAGGAAAAGTAGTAAAAATAATTACAGATAGTATAAATTTTGAAAAAAAAAAAACTCAGCATAAAGAGAGGTACGTTGTGATGTCAGTAATGTAACAGGGAGGAGTAAAAGGCTGGACCCTTTGTAGGTAATCAAAGATAAGTTGCTATCAGCCTGAAATGGACTGTATTATCTGTAAGACGTTTTACGTAAATCCCGTTGTAACTACAAAGCAAAAGCCTAGAGTAGAGCCACAAAGATGAAGAAGGGGGAGACAGAGCACACTACAACAGAAAATAACCAACTTACAAAAGCAGGCAGAAACAGAGGCAAAAAGAAATATTCGAAATGCAAAACATCCATAAGCAAATAAGATGTCATTAGTTAGCCCCTTACATATCAATAATTACTAAATGAATTTGACTGAATTCACCAATCAAAGGCACAGAGTGGCTGAAGGGATAAAATGTAAGATCCAATTGTATGCTGGATGCTGTAAGCTACAACAGACAAACAAACAAACAAAAACAAAAACAAAACTTAAACAGACACTTTGTTACTAAACAGTTACCAGGGGCTGAGGGTGTAGTCATGGGAGAGATGTTGTTAAGGGTACAAACTTGCAGCTTACAGATAAGTTGGTCCTGAGGATCTAATAGATCCTGAGGATCTAACAGAGAGGAAGGGACTTTCACAGGTCAGAATGACAATTAGTTGCTACTGTGAGTGGTTCATGTGATGTTTAAACCCCAGACCCCAGGAGTACACTGTCACATTCTAATATTGGTTCTTTCTGTGGCATACCTTCTTGGGGAGGTTTCTGATGTTGTACCTCAGCATTCTGCTCTATAAAATGGGAAAAATCTCATACCCGCCTTAAGGAGCCAATGTGAGAAATCATACAGGCAAAATGCATGCAAATTTCTTATATATTTTGTAAATATGGAAAATCTTTGTAAACATAAAGAACACCTAATAAATACAATCATCATTATTGTCAATCTCTCATTTTTCTGTTCCATACACCTTTGTTAAAGCAATGCTCATGTGCTATGGTGAGTGCCATGAAATGTGTAAGCCTGATGATTCAAAGACCTGTAACCCTGGGACAAATAATATATTACATGTTAATAAAAATAATTTAAAAAACGATGCTTATTAAAAATTATTAAGAAAAAATATAGAAGTGGAGCATTCAGGTGGGTTAGCCAGTTAAGCATCCGAATCTTGGCTTTGGCTCAGGTCATGATCTCAGGGTTGTAAGATTGAGCCCCATGTTGGGCTCCTCTGCTTAAGATTCTCTGCCTCCCTGTCCCTTCACCCCTCCCCCCAGCTCATATGTGCTCTTTCTCTCTCAAAAACAAAAACAAAACTTTAAGAAAAAATGAAGAAGTATTAAGTGCATACATACAAGATATACATGTATCTATTATATATGTATATACATATGTAGAATATATTATCTTCAGCTATATCTATGTCTGCATATCTGTATTTTCTTTGTATATGTAGATTATAGATATAAATGATACATATGATACTCTATGCAGAATTATATTCTATATTATACATAGGTATGATATAGATAGATATAGGTATATGATACTCTATGCAGAAATAATGGCATGTTCTTACTTAAGTGGAAGTCTACAAAATGAAAAAAAAAAAAAAGCAAGAGACTTACCTCAAAAACACACTGGGATACCCAAACAATGTGAGATTATTGAAGTTCTTTGCAAGCGTAAAATGCAAAACAAATGCTTCCAATAATACTCTGAAATGTTCTCATAAGGAATAACTGGTATTTTTGTTTATATATGCATAAGGAAAAGCAATAGTTTATTAGCCATGTAATTATTAAAGGGACCCTACAGGCATGCATTAGAATTATGGCCTTGTTAAGAAAATGCCTATGGGTGTTTGGAAATAACCATTGCTTTGCCCTCTTTATTTTTTTTTTTTTTTAAGATCAGTTAATTAAAAAAACATGTTTTGGACTTTAAAATCTGTCCACTGAATCTATGTCTACATATTTACTTGTTTCCAAATGTGATAACCTGGTCCCTATGCATAATCATTAAAATAAAAACAGGAACTTCTATGTGTTTGTTTTCATTAAAAAATAAAATCCTCCTACCCTTGAAAAGTATTGCTACAGAATACTGATGAGTTAATAATTGGCTGTGTATTTTACATTCACATAACTCACATCCAAATTTTTTTCTCGTCCAGTTTTTGCAAGCAATTCAATATCAACTCACAGTTTAGTCAACTGAAAAATATCTCGTGTCTCTACTTTATTATTCTGCTAGACTCAAAAGTATTAATCTTCAACCTGTAAACTTTAGGGTAGATAAATGGCTGTTTATTCAGGGTTCCATCTATATGTTAAAAATCACTTACTAAGTATAAGATAAAAGATTCCATATATTTTGGGATACATTATTACTTTTTTTAAAAACCCAAACATCAGTACTTCCTCACATAAATTTTGTATAATGTAGAAATAATTCAATTTCCATTTAATGTCTCAAAAAAGAGCTCATCTCAAAATTTCAAACTTGGAATACCCAATGTAATCAGTCTCTTTGAATTACCCACCAAAATACTTCTTTATAGAAATTGTTTTAAGCCATTTTGCATATTCCAATATATTTTATTTGGATTGAAGAAAAAGAAATCAGTATGTTATATGACACCCCTCTCCCAAATCTCCAAGTAGCTCAGATGTGATTCTTTCCTGCAAACATCTTAGGTTTAGTAACTGGGGATTTCTTGACTACTTAAAAGAGCTGACTTGACCCATGAGCTGTGCATTTGACATAGCAAATAATACGATGGACAGTGCAAGATGAAAAACATCTAATGGTATGAGCTATATGTTGGTAGTTAGTGTCAGCAAAATTCTTCCAAACAGTAGTCCAAGTATGCTTTCTAACTAATTGCTATTATCACGAAGCAATGATCATGTTCAATCACATTACTACTGCAGGAGAAGGAAGAACTCTCATATTGCTGAGAATCCTATTTGAGTTGCAGTTCAGTTAGGTCAACATTCACAATTTAATTTTGTGCCTCCTTAAAAATAATTTCATCTCACAAATTGGCATTCTGCTCTTGGTACATGTAAAAGCTGTTTCATATGATTTGAAGTCTATGTGTGTGGTCAAACTAGATAGTAGTTGGAAGAGGGTATGTGTAGGCATATGATGAAAATCTATCTGGGTAGTAGGTAAAGATTTACCTGTTAGATGTGGGAGATGGGTTTTATACTTAGGATCAGAGGAAATATTCCTTCCTTTCCTTTCACTGTTTGCACAGATATTCACTCATCAGTATTCTTCAGCAATGCTTTTCAAGGATAGGATATTTATGTATAAAATGAAATAAACAGGTACATAGAGCTTCCGGATTTTTTTTTTCTATTGATTGTGGGTGGATGCCAAGGTACCACAACATTTGGAAAAAAATACATATGTAGACATAATTTCAGTAGACAGATTTTTAAAGTCCAAGACATGTTTTTTTTTATTAACTGACCTTAAAAATATAAAAGGAGTATATGTGTGTATACACACACATATATTTGTATAACTGAAATATATGTATATGGGAACCTTGGAATATGTGTATAGTTTCCTTGATAGAAGCCTGGATAAGAGAGAGAAATAAGAAGGATTTTTTTCTAGAACAACCCATTTCAAAATGTGGCTCGACCTCAATCTAAAGGTTCTGGGTTATCACTTATCACTCCATGGGTTTAAGACAATGAGGCAAAGGAGTAGGAGTGATTTAGGAAAACGGACAGATAGAAACTCATCTTTTTACCCTAAAGGCATCTTTATTCCCATGATCCCATGACTCACCAAGCAGCCTTCTCTGTCTCTTTCATCTTAATTACCAGCTTAGCTCCCCTATTTGAAGTAAATGTCTACAGTGTAAGTAGCAATCTGTTCACATTATAAATCAGTTTGTTGTAAGTTACCTTCTCCCGCCCAATTTACTTATTGATGGTGAGGTTCCTGACTTAATGTCTTTCTAAATTAAAAATATATATATATCATGAATTGCAGATAAATAATGGTAACTCTGTTTCTCTAAATATCAAGCCTTACCTGCTCCCTGAAAACTAAAACTTGGATTCAGAGAACCCTATGTAGAGATCGATATATGTGACGAGGATATACACATACAACCAACTTGCCCATGACTCTTTTTAGGTCAGCATAAGAAAGGCTGAGGTTCAGTAAGCATGTATGACTCATCTAACATGTATGAAGTACTGTGCTATCAGCTGGGACAAGAAAAGGTAGTTATGGCATCCTATCACCCCTTCAAGAGCCTAGACTCTAGTTGTGAAAGTAACAGTAAAGAGACAATATTAGGAAAAGTAATCTACAAGGCACAGAATTAATACTGAGGAGAAACTGACGAGCTATCTGTTAGACAGAAGGACTGCAGGTATGCTGGGTGAATAGAGTACTAACAATACATGAGCAGGATTGGGAGGAATTTATAGTACTTTTTTCTGAGACAGAAATATTGAGAGGAAAAGGAAGGTGTTGCAGACAGATCATCATGAAATAGCATGGCTCTAGAGAACCTTCTAGTTTTGCATGTTCTATGGGATTTTATCTCACTTCATTTTAGCAGGTGCTAAAAATGAAATGGCTAGGTCCCATCCCCAAACTATAGAATTTGAATCTTTGAATGTGAGACCTGAAGATGGGAAGATGGGCATTTGTACAAGCTTTCCAAATGACTGTGTGCATTTTAAAGTTAGCGGACAGTTACAGATACGTGAGTGGCCCCAGACTAATGGGATGAGACCAGGAACAGACTGCTCTTCACTGGGAGCCTGGAAGAGGGCGGTAGCAACAGAGTGGGATGGCCACTTTGCATATAGGAAGTAATTCTAGAGACTATGGATCGGCCTCTGGAAAGCAGGGGAACTGGTGAGTGACATGAAGTGTTGACCTCAGGAGTAAATGATGAGGACCCCAGACTGCATTCACAGTCGTAGGAGTGGAGGAAGGGAACAGACCTGCCAGATCTTACAGTGTTGAAATACCGGACCAAAGGAAGTCTTCCCCTCATCACCCCTCATTCTGCACAGTTCTCCTTCATTTCTCTCTAACCTTAAATGGAAAATGGGGCCAACTGTCAGTGCCGCATGTGACACAGACCATGGTTTACTGTCATGGTGGTTTAAGAGCACATGCTCTGTTCATTTAGCGGCCCTCTGGGGAGTCTTATGAGAAGAGTCTCCGAGATCTTGACATGCGGTCTCACTCAGTGCACAGATCTGAACCACGCATATTCCAAGCACTAGCTTTCTAGATTTTTAAAAATCCTCTCCATGCTCTTTCTGTCCTTTTCTGTTTCTGGCTGAAATATTCCACCTAATTTCCCTGGATCATCGTGGGCCCCGCTGGGCACCTGCCCTCGTTTCTCTTACTGTGCAAGCCACAGCTGTCTCCTGCTCTCAGATGGCTGTAACATGAGCTCTGTTCTCTTTTCAGCGTCTCCAGACTCATTTCCTTGCTTGGGATTCACTTTTGCTCTGCTCTTGCAGATTAAGGTTCAGAAACCATCAGTGTCTCCTAAGAGTGCCACCAACATTCCTTGCATATCTGTTGTCAAATTAATTTTAACCACAAGCACCTAAGCAAACAAGGTTTGATAGTAAGCTCAGGAAAAGTCATTTTATGTGTATCATACAGGAGGCAAAGGCACAAACCCATGAAACAGAGAATCATTGCTCACAACAAAAGCTTACTGCATACTTATCATGAGCTAAGCATTGTTATATAAACTAGAGACAGTAAAATGCATGATTTGAAGAGATTTGCAATCTCATTGAAGAGGCTGAACACATGAATATTAAAAAGATAAATAATGTTTAAGGAACAGTGGAAAGAACACTTGACATACAGACAGAAAAATTGGATTCAAGCCCAATTTAGCAGCTTACTATAACTTTAAAGAAAGCATTTAGCTTCACTTTCATTATTTATAAAAAGGAGGAAATAATACCCATCTCTATGGGTTACTTGGGGGCTAAAAGCAAAATTAAATCATTCATTCAACAAGTAGATGTGAGATGAGAAACACCATCTCTGTCTCGACGTTCGGGAATAGAGACACAACGTGGCACAAGAGAACCCAGATTCCCCCCACTTAGAGCTTATATTTTAGTAGGCAAGATGAGGGAATAAATGAGTAGATAAATAAATGGTAAATACCAGTGCTAAGAGACCGCTTGGGCTGTTTAAGGAACAGACTGAAGGCCAAGCTGGTGGAGTACTGTGATCCAGGTTAAAAAATGCTACAAGACAAGCTGGAAAGGTGAGCAGGGGACAGCTAATATCAGCTCTCATGGCTAAATTGTCTGTCAGACAGTGTACTGACAACCCCAGGTATAGAAATAATCTTAATCCAATAGTCTTATGACACAGGGATGATTACCATCCTCAATTTACAAACATGGGAATGGTTATCTTGCTCTAGACTACATACTTGGGGTGGGGGGTACCAAGATTTGATGTTAAAAATCCTGATTCCAAACCTGATTTTGTTGACCAAAGGAAAGAGTAGTTGCATTAAACATGATAAAGGGAAGGAGGAAGGGGAGTAGAAAGAGGAGGAGGGAGAGGGAAAGAAGATAGTTAAAATATTACAGTAAGAAAACCAGTCTAGGAATGCCTGGGTGGCTCAATCAGTTAAGTGTCTGCCTTCGTCAGCTCAAGTCATGATCCCAGGGTCCTGGGATCGAGTCCTACATTGGGCTCCCTGTTCAGTGGAGAGCTGCTTCTCCCTCTGCCTCTCCCCCTGCTTGTGCGCACTCTCTCTCTCTCTCTCTCTCTGACAAATAAATAAACAAAATCTAAAAAAAAGAAAACCAATCAAATATTGCATTACATATTCCAGTTGGTGCAAAATTATATGTGTATGCATGCATGCAGAAATTGGAAAATATAAACATTTGCTTACCTTAGGATGCCCATATTTTAGGAAATCAAGTCATAGACTAATACAGAATGATTTTGTATGGTTAAAAATCACACAAAACATGGAGTGCCTGGGTGGCTCAGTGGATTAAAGCCTCTGCCTTCAGCTCAGGTCATGATCCCAGGGTTCTGGGGTCGAGCCCTACATTGGGCTCTCTGCTCAGCAGGGAGCCTGCTTCCTCCTCTCTCTCTGCCTGCCTCTCTGCCTACTTGTGATCTTTGTCTGTCAAATAAATAAAAATCTTTTAAAAAATCACACAAAACAGATCATATTTTAAAAGTATATTATTGGGGCACCTGGGTGGATCAGCTGGTTAAGCACCTGCCTTCGGCTCAGGTCATGATCCCAGGGTCTTGGGATCACGCCCCCCATCAAGCTCCCTGCTCAGTGGGGGGTCTGGTTCTCCATCTCTTTCTCTCTCAAGTAAATGAATAAAATCTTCTTAAAAATTTACGTTTGAGGGACGCCTGGGTGGCTCAGTTGGTTGGGTGGCTGCCTTCGGCTCGGGTCATGAACCCCCGTCCTGTGATTGAGTCCCACATCAGGCTCCTTGCTCGGCGGGGAGCCTGCTTCTCCCTCTGCCTCTGCCTGCCACTCAGTCTGCCTGTGCTCGCTCTCTCTCTCTCTCTCTCTCTCTGACAAATGAATAAGTGGAATCTTTAAAAAAAAAATTATGTTTGAAATATAATCACCATACAGTGTTGTATTAGTTTTAGGGGCAAAGCAAATGGAATCGACAGTTCTATGCATTTCTCAGTGCTTTTCGCCATCAAAGTTGTCGGCATCTGTCAGCACACAACGTTGTTATGATACTAGCAACTGTATCCCCTTTACTGTACTCTTCATCTCCATGACTCATTCCTTTTATAGTTGGAAGTTTGTCCCTCTTCATCCCCTTCACCTTCACCTGCACCCCCCCACCTCCTCTCTGGCAAGCACCTGCTTGTCCTCAGTATTTAAAAGTCTATTGTTTGTTCATTTTTTATTATCAGGTTGTACTTATGTTTTTGAATGTGCAGTGTATAATCATGGAGAAATGTACACATCCCATTGAATAACATTGGATATTTCTAAAGAAGGAGTAGAAATGCACCCTGTTAAGAAAGAAATTTGAAATAGGAAAGTAGAGAAGTGGAAGGCAAAATCTGAAACACAAGTGGCCTTTGTTCTTCTCTGCCATTGGCTATGTTTATAAAGTAGACAGTAGATCAAAAAATGGATAGAGAAAAGAAACAGAAAGAGCGTAAGGATTTTGGCATCTGTCTGGACTATGGGACTTTTCTCCAGGCTGTTGGTTAAACACTGCAAAACAATGATCACTCGAGAAGGAATGACGTGGCCTTTATTAGTTGTGAATTGTGAGTAAGATACTCTTGGTTTGCAGAGATGTTTTCATCTGTCCTGAACATCCTTCCTTTGCAGCTTCTCCCTATTCTCAAGCATTTTTCATCCCTAAACATCAGATAGCCAATGTACAGTTCTTCCATTGGAACCATGGTTGCCTGGATTTTCACTGCATCGAATGGAATCTTCTTCGGGGGAGGGGGGCTCACTTACCCCAGATTCCCTCCCTCTCCTAAGTGACAGTGAATGACCTTTGTGTTAATTGCTTTAAGCCTTCTTTGCTAATATGTTTATTGTCAACATAAACATTACTCCAAATGAAATAATACTTCATTCCAACTTGCACTTTCAAGACAAACCATTTCTGATTTGCATAGAAAATAAATTCTGTGGTGGGAATGGAGCAGAGGAGAAGTTATGGATCAAATGAGGGTCGCTGTGTGTTGATCATTGTGAAGATAAATAATAGCATATCACAGTATTTGCTGCTCTTGTCTATTTTTGTACATATTTGAAATTTTCTGTTAATGACATTTAGAAAAAGAAAGAGACAGAAGGATTGAGAGCCTGAAGTGAACACTTACAAATTTTAAAATTCCATTATCATGGTATTTGGGGCTAAGCCAAATAGAAATATTGGAGGAAAGGTGAAAAGAATTATTATTTTTATTTGTGTATATTTTTAGTTTTTTAAAATTTGAGTACAGTTGTCACACACATTAGTTTCAGGCATACAGTATAGTGATGCAGCTTCTCTGTGAACCTCATCTCTTTGATGTTCCCCACAAGCGTAGCTCCCATCCATCACCATGTAGCGCTGG
This sequence comes from Taxidea taxus jeffersonii, assembly GCA_003697995.1. Lineage (NCBI taxonomy): Eukaryota > Metazoa > Chordata > Mammalia > Carnivora > Mustelidae > Taxidea > Taxidea taxus. The sequence goes on along the minus strand of RCUC01100492.1, from coordinate 2,111 downwards.
TACAATACCATTGACTCTGTTCCCTACACTGTGTCTTTCATCCCCATGACTTATTCCTTCCATAACTGGGAGCCTGTGTCTCCTGCTCCCCTTCACCCACTTTGCCCCTCCCCTCCCCCTCTCTGGCAACCGTCAGTTTGCTCTTTATTTATGGATCTATTTCTAAAAAGCTGTAGAGAATTATTAGAGCGTCCCTTCCTAACACATGAACAGAACCTCCAGAAACAGTGACTTCATCGAATGAAGAATCATCTTTTTAACAGATGAAAGAATTTTGGAGGTGGCTAACTGAGGGCTGCTCCAGTGGCCCCAGGACATCACAAACATCTTAGCCTCCTTCCTTTGTTCTACTGTACTGTCCTTAAGGTCTGATCTTTGTCTGCGTGTTCAGAATGTAGTTGCTCTATCTGAAAGCAGCACAACAACATCCAGGCATTGTGAGGAGGAAGGAAGTAACAAAATGGGAAAGGTATTTCCCATGTATTAAAACCACCACGCTCCCTAGCCTGCTTTCTCTCCAGCTTTATCATCCAGAAGTGTGTAAGCTGGGAACTCAGGTGCACGGCAATCCAGGAAATTTAATTTTAAGCTGCGAACATTGTCACTCACCAGCCAAACCCAAGAAATACTAGTAAGGAGGAAAAGGAGGATGTACACCGGGTAGGCAGGTGACACAACTGGCCTAAGTCCTCCCCTTCAGCTCTTTATACATTTTTATGTAAACTGCTTTTCAAATGTAGCCCATAATCCTTCGTCATCACCTCTTTTGTCAGAGATAATGACCTGTAATCAAATCGAGTATTTATATCTCACTCAAAGCCCAGAATTTTACCCTTATCTGTAATGGAATCCCATTGTTAAGATTTCTGCAATAATTTTGTTAAGATAACAGGGGAAGAGTCACAGATTACTTATTAGGAGGAGAGCCCATTCAAGGGAGTGTGTGGAAGGAGACAGATAATGTGAGACTGAGCAAAAAGAGGGGCATGTCAAATGAAAATTTTGGACACAGACCTCCCTCAATACGGTAAATACCAAATGGATAGTGGATCTGGTGGAGTTGTTTAATGGGAGAGATATCAAGGTTCAGTGATGCCAAGGTTTCAGTGAATGATGAATAGGAAAAAGGAAAACTCTCCATTTGTCTTCTCTATAATTTTTATTATCTCTATGGGGGGAGCAGAGATTATAAAATGCAGTTTTTTTCTCCAGAATAATAACACTATACTCCCTTACTTCTGAATGCTACTTTTCAATTTACAAAGGAATGTTAATGATAATAGCAAATATTATTTATTCAGTGCCTATTATGGGCCAAGTTCCAGGCAAACTGTTTCAACATTATTTCATTTAATTGTCCCAAGAATCTAATAAGGAAAATATATCCTCTTCTTCCAGATGCAGAAGCTATCTTAGAAAAGATCACACAGCTGGGATTTAAACTCACATTTGCATTGCTACAAAGGACATGTCCTTCTTTCTCTATTATGCTGCCTCTCATGCATTATCATTTATATCCACATATATTTGCATTTTGTAGATGAGCTTTTAAACAGAGATACATCTCTACATTTTAATATGGACATAAAGAGTGTATTTTGCAAGCAAAATCCCTTTCTGGAGATCTCTCACTACTATTAACACATTTCCCCTGACTCTCATACTGTCTTTGTTGGCACAAAAGTAATTTCTGTCCATGGCATTAAAACTCTGGGAAGTTTAAGATTCAGATACAAAATATTGTCAGGATTGCCAAAGGAAGCCAACCGCTGGAACGAGGCAAAAGTGGCTGGTGGGGGTAAAACCCACAGACCATAGACTCTGAGAACATCAAAAGTCATGGGTTATGTAGTTAACAGGCATCAGGAACAAGGGCTCCAGGAACTGAACTATGGATTCAGCACCACCAAGACCTCCCCTTTAACTTCTCATCATTACTTTACCTCTTCTTTTCCTTGGTTGCAGCTTTCACTCTGTCAATCAGAAATGAAATATGGACTTAGTAAGGAGAGATGTTATTCAAAAACATTTTTGCAAGGAGAAGAAGCAACTATTGGAACAGGGAAATGCCCAAGTGGTAAGATCTGCAAGCCTCACAAGGGTTAGGTTTT
>RCUC01100481.1:0-26499 GCA_003697995.1 Taxidea taxus jeffersonii | reverse complement strand
GGGTTTTTTTGTTTTTGTTTTTGTTTTTCCCTCAATTTCATTCAGTTGAACTGTCTCGAAGCAACTAGAATATGCCAGACTGGGCTGGTGGCCGGGAGATCAGGAGTGGTCAAGTGAGTTGTTGTCAAGGCTCTTCCTGTGTCCTGGGCAAAGACACACCAGCAAATCTGCAATGAGGCCAGGGTCTCTGGAAGCTGCAGGGGCAGGGAAAGGATCCCGCCCAGCCAGAGAGGGTCTCCCTGAGGACACTTTATTCTGGGAAGAAAATCACCTGCTTCCAGGAGGAAGGAGAGAGGAGACTAAGCCTTAGTCATCACCTCTCTTGGCCAAACATTGTGCTGGATAATTTATATGTGCTATTTCACTCCATTCTTATAAAAACCTTTAGGTCAGGATTAAGCCCATTTTACAGATGAACAAAGGAAGGTTCAGGGTGCTGAAAGCCATGCTATGGGGTAGAGCAGAGACAAACAAGGCTGCCTGACCCTGGAGCCAATGCTCTCGGCACCCAACAGAAGGGAAATGGCAGGAACAGCCAACACTTGGAAACTGGCTCAGGATCTGGGCCCTGATGACCTCTTCTGTGTCCTCCTGGTCCCTCTGTCTCTGGCCAACAACAGAACTGCCCCTTTAAGAGACACAACCCCTCTGAAAGGGGCTGGTTTCTATCCATTTTTAATGGCCCAGCTGCTGCGGTCTCTCTGCCTCCCTGCAGACCAACCAGCCAGGGAGTTTCTCTGCCGCTGAGCACCAGGCTCAGGCCTGTCAATGTTTAATTGCAGCCAGACGCTTATCTCGGTTACCCGAGTCGTTTAGATTACCCGGGCAGGGACCTGGGCATCGGGGGAGGTGGCAGATGGCAGATTCGGGGTCACCCCTCCGCCCTGCGGAGGGAGGAGGAGAAGCCAGAAGGGCGAGAAGGGCGAGGAGGTGGGAGACCTGGAGGGTGGTGGGGGAGACAGTACAATGGCGACTGAGCAGCCTCTGGGCGCATGCGTGCTTGTGTGTCTCTCTGGCCATGTGCTCCTCTTCTCCACCGCCTCCAGCAGCGAGCACTGGGAGTCTGCCCACTGCATATGCTCTCAGAGGCTTCCAGGGGGGCCAGAAACACAGGGGCAGGAGCAGATAAATGTCTGGAGGGCTTAGACATGGACTTCCTGTGAGCCCACGGTAGTGGCTCCTGGCATCTGAATCTCTGCTTATTTTTAGGGGAAAACACGGCAGTATTTGTCACTCTTATGAACTGGTGCAAAGAGGGACTTTAAGTGCTCCAGAGACACTGGCATGCGACAGAGGTGAGGCTTACCATACCTTCAGCAGAGCCCTGCTGTGAACACAGGAGCCAGTGGTCCCTGAGCCTTGGGTCCTGGCTCTAGACAGGTTCTCGTGCCTCCCCCAGGGCCCACGGAATGCCTGGAGCACATAGTCAAGGTCTATTTGGGGAGTAGAACGTCATGGTTCAGACCCAGCATCAGAGACCGCTCAGATGTTATTTACAGAACTTGTCTAATGACCCAGCCTCCATGCTGGGAGTAAGGGCATGGCCTTGCTGCCTTCTCCAATTTCTCCTGCCCTCTGGTTTCCTCACACCCTGTCACAATCCCTTTCCCTTCCACTTGACTCTGCCTGGTGCCCTGTATGGGATATGTTACTCACAGCTGGGAGCCTGGAGGGAGTGCTCTCAGGACAGAGGCAGGCCCGGGAGCAGGGCAGAAGGCCCTGTCCGAGAGCAGTTCCTAGTCGTGGGGGTGGCACGGCAGGGAGCGTGGAGAGGTCCCTCTGAGTGGCATTGACCTAGCCCTGCCACCTGTGGGAGACCTCTGTGGGGGGCGGTGGGAAATAGGGGCAGGGAAGGGAGATTTCCTAATTATGTCGTTCTTAATTCAAACAAGAAGTAACTAGTTGGATGGATCAAGAATGGCCAGCGAATCAGGCAAACATACACAAGCCTGGACCCTTGGGTTGGGTTTTCGAAGGCTGAGCTTGCAGAGACTGGGGAACGCTGAAGGACACTCCGGAGACCCTGTGGCATCAGTATCGAAGCCACGACAGAGATGGAGCTAGGTCTCTCTGCTCTGAAAAGCTCATGGGACCTCACGTGCAGGGGGGGGGGTCCCCATGCCGACAGAGTCCCTTCTCCCTGTCTCTTCCTTTACCCCCTCAGCATAACGTGCTGGGGCTCCCACCAACCGCTTCACGGCCTTTGCCCCCAAGATGGCGCAGGCCCTGACAGGCATGTGATATGTATAATAATGGGCCCTGCCTCGGGCTGTTATGAGAATTAAATGAGATAATCCTTATGGAATGCTTAGAGCAGCACTTAGCAGGTAGTAAACACTCAGTAAACGTTGGCTGTTATTACCAGAGGTAGTAGAGGAAATAGGCAGGTGACTTCGCTCCAGCATCAAGGCTTGTGGCGGCGGCCTCCCTTGCTCCACAGTTATCCCCGTGTGACAGACTGAGTTTTCCACTAAGGAAAACCCCTCTGTTGAGCCCCCTCTGGGCCCGGGCACCCACTAAGTCCCGAACAGAACTGTATTCCATGTGTTTTTTCCCTGAAGCCATGGACTCCTGACTTAATTGAGCATCTACTGTGCTCTAGGTTCTGGCTGATGAAGGGGAGTCAGACAGGTCTGTGCTGTCAGCAGGCTTGGCGGCAAGGCCAGGAGGAGGCCTTGGGGATGCCCACGGACCTGGCAGCTGAGTGCTCACATCGCAGGCCTGGGCCCTGGAGCTCCTTAGAGCCAGAGAGAGGATGAGGGAGCCCAGAGCAGCCCAGGGAGGTCTGCCGGCTAGAAGGGGACTTACAGGAGGGGTAGGAGTGGTGAAGGCAAAGGGAAAGGAGTCCTGGGAGGGAAAAAGCATCCAGCTTGTCTTCGGCCCCATTGCCGTGTGTCCCTGCGCTCCAGAAAGTGGTTCAACATTCAGGGGTCAGGTAGAAGATGACTCACCCTGAGCTCACGGGGGATTAAGGACAATCTCACAGATCCTGAGAGGATCACTCTCTCTCTCCCGGCCTTCCCCCTCGCTCACGGGGAGTTCTTATCAAGGAGGGCTTTGCTGTTTGCTGAAGCACTTACTATGTGTTCGGCTCTGTCCTAGGCACTGGAGATACTGATGGTGACAAAACAGACCAAACGTCCATTCCGAGTGTGGGGGGTGGAGGTGGGGAAGGTCAGATACTAAACAGGATAAGCGAGGGGAATATAGACACATACTGTATCAGATCGCATTGTGGGAAGTGCTAAGGAGGAAAATGAAGCGGGGGGGGGGGGCGGTGAGATGGGATCTAGGGTGGCTGGAGTGTGAGAAGGTCACGGTCCCTGCCCCAGGCGGTCACCATCTGATGGGGCTTGAATTTAATGTCGAATCTCCTAGTGGAGCTCTAGAAGGCAGATGCCCGGGCCTCCCTTCTGAGACTCTGATTTAGCAGGCCTGGGGTTGGGCCCAGACAGGTGATGCCATGAGCACTCCGAGGGACATTGCTTCCTTAGGAAACCAAGTCCAAGAAGGATGGCACTGGTTTTTTCCCCTAGGAAGGCCCTGTGGGAACCCCAGGAAAACTGGACAGGGGCAGTGACAACAGTGCTAGTCCCTGTGGCTTTGATCTGGGAGGGCTCTTCACGCGCCACTCCCTCTTCCTGGGGCCAAGGCCCACCCAATGCCCAGCCTCTCCAGAGAAAAGGATGAGTTTGGAGTTCCCAACCAAACCCTCTACCAGACGCAGCTGGGTTGGGCTGGAGGAAGGGGAAAATCCAGTCTGAGGACAGAAGCACAGTCTGGGGTTCTGCCTCCTGAGTCAGTTCTGACGCCCGGGGGCAGTAGGAGGGCCCCTGGCCCAGCCCAGATGCCACAGTCCCGGTATTTTACCGCAATCTCAGTTCTCATCTGTGCGGTCAGGACGCCGAGCTCTGGTAACAGAGGGTAAATGGAACAGTAACAAAACTTCCTGGAATGATCTATGTGTGCCACCGAGTACTTCCTGAGTACTTACTTTGTGTCAGACCCTGTTCTAGGGGCAGAGGATACAGCAGTGGGCAAAATGGGCAGATCTCGGCTCTCTTAGAGCTTATATTATGGGGGAGACAGACACTGAACAAGATAATAAATAAAAATCTATCTTTCTAGTAATGATAAAGTCTGAAAAGAGAAGGGAGTCCATAGCAAGATATCAAAAGGTTAGATGGAATGGGCCAGCAAGAGCTGCACAGAGAAAGGAACTTGAGTGAAGAATCTAAGTAAGGAAGGAAGTCACGAGAATTTCTGAGGGAATAGAATTCCAGGCTGAGGAAATGGCAGTTACAAAGGCACTGGGGCAGGGCTGAGTTACAGCGCGGCGGCCAGTGCGGCTAGAGAGAGGAAAGAGGGAAAGGAAGGAGATGGAATCAGAGGTCACATCGACCAATCACAAAGGGCCCTAGAGGGCCTACCAAGGACTTGGGCTTTTACTGTCAGTGAGGTAGGAAAGCCAAAGGAGAACTTTGGCAGAGGAGTGACCTGACTTGACTTATATTTTTAAGGGATCACCTTGGGCAGCTGTGTTAAAAATAGATGATGTGGGACAAGAGTGGAAGCAAAACCAGGTAAGAGGCCATCCAACTATGTCCATGAGAAATGATGGTGGTTTGGACTGGACCGTGAGCTAGATATATACAGATGTATACAGATAAATGTATATATCTCTAGACACACACACACACACACACACACTTATATTTTCTACACTTGATATGTTACAGGAAGAGCCTACCAGATTTGCTGATAGGCAAAATGGGGGTTGTAAGAAAAAAATTACATGTGTATGTGCGCCAGGTGCTACCTGACATCCTTTCTATGCAAATCATTCAAATTTTGCAACAATCATATAAGTGAGGTTCTATTGTGTGTGTGTGTGTGTGTGTGTGTGTGTGTTTAGATTTATTTATTTTAGAGTTCAAATAGGGCAGAGGGAGAGGGAAAGAAGCAGACTCCCCAAAGAGCAGGGAGCACACTGTGGGGAAGGGGAGCCGCATCCCAGGACCCTGAGATCATGACCAGAGCTGAAGCCAAGAGTCGGATGCTTGACCTGCTGTGCCGCCAGTCGCCCATGAGCTGCTGTTGTTCTGTGCACTTTACGGATGAGGAAACTGATGGAGATGTTAAGTACCTTGAACTATTTCTTGGCAAGCGAGTGGTAGCGCTGGCATTGAAACCCAGTCTTCCACCGAACACCAGCCCCGAGCCCTTCCTTAGAAGTTCCGCTGTGACAGTCTGACACACTCGCCCATGTGCTATTCTCGGTTGCCTCAGGCCGTGGACTAGATGCTGGGGATGCGAAAAGGAGCCAGAGACAGTTCTTGACCTTGGAGAACTCATGGTTTGGAGGGGGAGGTGGACAGTGGGAAGAACCCGTGATAAGAGCTAAGCGTGCAGAGGCCTGAGCCCTCAGCAGAAGGGTTACTTTTCCCCGGGGGGTAAGACTCTCAGAGGAGACAGTGTGTGCCCGGGGCTCCACCGGAAGAGCGGATGGGAAAGTGCTTGTGGCCAGGGGCTCCGTGTGTGCGGTGTGCCAAGGCACGGAGGTGGAAAGGGGTCTGGCGCACCCGGAGGACTGCACGTTCCGTGCTTTGGTTTGGGAGGAGTCTGGGGAGGACTGTGGGGAGGCCTGGGAGGCGGGAGGTGAGCTGCAGCGGTTAGCAGGGCCTCAGGCAGGTTGGGGAAAGAGCTTCTCCAGAGAGCAAGGAGAAATCCCTGCAGGTTTCCCTGGGCAGGGGTGGGTGGGGAGAGGCAATGAGATCTGTTTCCCAAAGATGGCTCTTCATGTGGCAGGAGGATGCCAGGGAGAAGAGGACGTAGCTGTCCCGTTCCAGGATGACGTGGCTCGCCGTATCGGGTAAGCCCATGAGAACCAGCCGGCGTTTCCAGGAAACAAATAGTACTTTCCCGTGCATCCATGTCTCTGTGTGTGTCTCTCTCTATAAATATACTCCTACATGGTTCTTGGCTGGAGTCTCACACAGGCCGTGGCAGCATCCCGCCACACTCCCAGAACCTCTGCCCCCTCCTGTCCTCCCCCTGGCAAGGCTCAGCCCGATAAAGCACCAAATTTCATCAACGCAGCAGGTGCGGCCAGGAACTGAGCGGTCTTACCCTTTTCCCCCCTGGGGGACACCAAAGCCAGTGTCTGAGCCGCAGAACGAAGGATGTGAGTTTGGCCAAAGGAGGAAATACAGAGACTGTTGGACTCCCCGGTGACAAGGGCAGGAAGGGGGAGTCTGAAAACCTAACCCACCTCCAGTGGCCCAAGGACCATCCTGATCAGAGGTAGTGAGTGGATGAGGTGGCCCTGTGGCCCTTGTCCCATCCATGGGAAGCTCTGTGACCTTCAAGTTAGATTAATGAAGAAAGAAAACTGAGACAATACAATGTGTGTGTGTGTGTGTACCTAGAGATATATACATTTATCTGTAGATACAGTGTATGTACACAAGAATATGTCATAAATATACACATGTATGCCCACATATGTCGATATATGGAGAGACAAGACACAGGAAACAGGGATAGGGACAGACAGACAGAGACAAAGAGATGGGGCAGCCAAAAGTGGGTTTTAACCATGGCAATCTTCAAAGCCCCAACTAGAGCAGACCTGCTCAAATAGGGCAGAGTCGGGGCACCTGGGTGGCTCAGATGGTTAAGCCTCTGCCTTCAGCTCAGGTCATGATCTCCATGTCCTGGGATCAAGCCCCATATGGGGCTCCCAGCTCAGCTGGGAGTCTGCTTCTCCCTCTCCCTCTGCCTCTCACCCTGCTTGTTCTCTCTCTGTGTGTCTCTCTCAAATGAATAAATAAGATCTTAAAAAGAAATGCAGAATTGGTGTCACCTTGTACAGGAGTCCAGCCTAACTCCCCTTGCACATCCCCTGCTCAAAAATGTGCACCAGCTTCTCCCTCTCTTGTCAGTGCTGGAAAAAGAGCAAAAAACAGGGGAAATCCAGGTTCAGAAATTTGCAGAGCAATGCTCCCTCCCCAAAGGCTCACTAACTCCTGTTCCAGGCTGGGGGTTGGGGCGGGGTGAGGGCATGTTTTTGACAGGTCTTTGTGAGGCTGGGCCTCATCCCAGGGGTCAGGGCCCCGGTCAGGGAGGGCACTGGGTACCCACCTCTCCTCTGGAGTGCTAGGACTTGGCAAGTGCAGCCGGGTGTCAGCCAGGCTGCCCTCCTGAGTCCCCGTTTATCAGGCACCAGAGGGACCTGGGGAGACTCACTCATCTCAGGAGACAGTGGAGTCCTGGTCCCCATGTGACTTTCCATGTGGTCTCATTTATACGTAGAACAATAGAACAATAAAATACCGAGTTCACAGATAACAGAGAACAGACCAGGGGTTGCCAGAGGGGAAGGGGGTGAGGGTGGGCGAAATGGAGGAAGGGAGTCGAAAGGTACTTCCAGTTACACAATAAATAAGTTACGGGGATGTAACGTACAGCGTGGGGACTACAGCTAATGACGCTGCGTTGCCCGTTTGAGAGCTGCTGAGAGAGTGGATCTTAAGAGTCCTTATTACAGGAAAGATAATTTCTTTGCAACTAGATGTGGTGACAGATGTTAACTAGACTTATTGTGGTGGTCATTTTGCGGTATACATAAATACCAAAATCATTATGTTGTACACCTGACACTAACGTGTTACATGTCAATTACACCTCCATAAAATTTCTTAATTTTAATAAAATTTCATGCAAATTATGTGAATTTATTTAAAATTAAGTTTTATCGTATTTATTTAATTAAAAAAATAATTATTTTCATTTTAAAAACTCTGCTGTCCCATTTTATAGATGAGGAAGCTGAGTCACGAAGAGGTTAGGTAACTGGCCCAAGGCATTACCTTCCCCAGAATTCAGGCCAGGCAGTCTGGCTCTAGATCCTGTGGCTTTAGATCGTCACATTTCTTGGCTGGCTCCTTGCATCACCAGCGTCCCTGAGGTCCTGCTGCCGAGTAGTGAAAGCTTTTGTTCCAGAATGGGGGACTTCACTATCTGAATAGGATCATGCACTTGGATTCGAAGCTTGAGTTCCAGTTCCTCATTTGCACTGACTTTGGGTTGAAAGGCGCTCACGTCCGTGTTGAGGATGGTGTGGGGCAAATCTTTAGGTTGCCCAAATGTTCATGTGCAGGGTCCCTACCACGGTGTGGACTGCCCTTCCCCTGCACCTGGGAAAACAAAGACAGCAGTAAAACTCAGCCTTAGCAAACGAGATGGTGGAATAGAGTCTAGAATTCTGCAGAATTTTAATTAAATGTTCAAGATATAAATCATGCATTTAACACTCTTCAAAAAACCCATCTGATGCTTGCGGTTTAGGGACTATTAATAAAAGTTTCTGAAATGCAAAAAAAAAAAAACAAGAACCAAGCAGCTGCTCTGCTCACCCCTGTGAGGAGCGATTAGGGGGACAGCATTGGAGGAATTTAGTGAGCTCTGTCCCATGGGCTCCGGGCTGGTGCCTGGGCCCAGGGGGCTCCAAACCACAGCAGAGAATGGGGATCTGGCATGAGTGTGCTTTCTTAGAGGGTGTGCTTGAATCGGGTGTCCCCACAAAGACCTGTTTGGGGACTGCCTGTCTCTTTCAGGGGTTTGTGTACAGAATGCGGGGTAAGGTTAGCGACTGGAGAGGAGGAAAAAAAGCTTTTTAGGAAGGCCTGGGTCCTCCTACCTAACCAAACTGCCCACAGCTTCTTTCCTACCCTGCCACCCCAAATCTCCGGACTCCTCAGGGGCCCTCAGGTCTCTAGGCAGAAGCACTCTGGGGAGTGTCAGGGAGCAGACCACTCTGCAGGGTGTCCTCCCCTTCTCCCATTCCCCAGCTCCCATAGCCAGAGCGCCCAGAGTGGACACTTGTCGGAAAGGGGGACCAGTGGGATTTGAGGGAGGGCACAGGAGGGTGAGGCACAGGCAGATCTGGGTCCAACGCCTACAGGAAGCCTCCCGCATCGTCCTCTTTGTGACGTTGGTCTTTCCTGCCTATGGGCTACCACAGCCATCCATTTATGAGGTCTTTTCATCGTACACCCTAGCCATGCCGTAGTTACATAAATAACCTCTCTGAACTTGACACCCCTAAGACCCTCATCACTCTGATAACAAAATAGCATTTACGGAGTCTGCCCACATGCTGGGCAGACAGACACCTACCTGACAGCTCGAGTCCAATCCTCCCAACAGCCCCGTGGGGGGCTGTGCCCCAACGGAGGGGCCGGGAAGCCGGGGTCCCACAAGGGGAAGTCGCACAGCTGAGGTCCCAGACGGTAGCATCATGCGGGTCCCAGACTTGGAAGCCTGTCCAGGGAGGAACCTCTCCAGGGAGGGCATCCAGTTGAGGGAAGTAGAGTACAGTGTCTTCAGATCTCCCCGAAAAACAGAACATGTCCCCACCAAGTTGAGTGGAGAGCTTCCTCAGGACCAGAATGTCACTAGATGAAGCTGCGGCCCAGCAAATTGTCCAGACACCTGACTGGAGAGATCCCACATAAGAGGATGGCTGGGTGGGCTGGGGGGTTTAGCTACAGTGTGTGAGCGGGTCCAGTGGTGGTGACAGCTGTCAATACACCTTCTGCAGGGACAGGGAAGTCACTCAAACAAGGTAACAGCGAGAGCTACTGTTTATTACGTGTTGCTATACCTGGGTCACCTTTTCCGCTCCTCCCAGCTGTCCTGGGTTGTTCAGGATTATCTCCATCGAGCAGATGAAGAAGCTCAGGCTTAAGTAACCTGCCAGGGACACACAGGCAGGAACAAGTAGTGCTAAGATTCCAACCAGGTCAACTCCAGACCCACCGTCCCCGACGCTTCCCTGGCAGACTGGGAAGACCTTCATACTGGCTGGGGTAGCTCCTTTTTTTCTGGTCCTGCACTCAGGGACACCACGGCAGGGGGGCGGGGGGAGGGGTGGCTCCCGCAAATTCCCAACCCCAGCCTTAATGACAAAAACTCGTGCACCTCTGTGGAGGGACACCCTGGCACTCTGCCCATCACCCTCCTGTGTGTTTGGGAACGTGAGCCAGGCACTCGCCCGCTCAGGTATCTGAGGAAACAAGAACAAGTTCTAGACCTGTCCAGCTAAGTCAGGTCCTGTTGTTTTCACCAAGGTCTTGCCTCAGGTGTTTGGGGTGGTGGTCGGGGCCGGGCTTCCTAAAGAACCAGTCAAGGCTTGGGGTGTACAATCAGAGATCTTGGCTGTGTATCCTGAGCTAAGTTACTTAGTTTTTACTTAGCTTTTTTTTTTTTTTTTTTTGAGGTAAGTTATTAACTTCTCCGAGCTTCATTTTCTGACCTACCTCACAGAATAAAGGTATGTAAAATAACTCCAGAAACTAAAGTGCTTTGTGGTCTGCCCTGAGTCATCACGGGTCCCAAGTCCTACCAGGCCGGGAATTGCACTGGGGCCTTGTCCCTGTCACCTGCCTAACAGCGTCCCTGCTTCCTCCAGGTTTCTTGGTGGCTGGCCCTCCCGGGTACCTCTCCCTTCAGGAGGCTTCTTCAGGGCTTGTCACTCCGTGGTGATTGTCCAGCACCCGCCCTGTTCTGTAAACTCCTCATCCCTGCCCCCAACTTGGGAAGGATGGTCACACGGTGGTCCTTCAGTGAGTGTTTAAGAGGGGACACTCTGAGGAGTCTGGAAGTGAGAGGAGAGAGCCAGCTGCTGACCTGGACGGTGGGAAGGGCCTTAGCACTTTGTCTCCCTGGCAGGTCGAGTTCACCTTCTCTGTCCCCGAATAGCCTCAGGCATTTTTCGAAACAGCCTTCCTTGTCCTGGGTAGAATATCATCCCACAAGCAGCTCTCTCGTGCAGTTTCCTGAGGGGCTCACAGCCTCTCCCCCTCCGGCAGGAGCTCCAGGGCGGAGGCCCCTCTGTCCTGTCCCCATCAGACCCGCCTGCCTGGGCAGGGGCCACTCCCAGGACCCTGCAGGTGGCCGAGCTCAGCTAATTTGACTTGAGCAATTACTTCCCTCGGGGTAAGGCAGTGATCTCCGCTGAGCTTTTTGTTTTTTGTTTTGCTTTGTTTTGTTTTGTTTTTCCTTCCCGTCCAGGAACCTAAGAGCTGTTTTGCAACCATTTGCCCCTTTCCTCTGGCCACAGAAGCAGGGGAGACTTCCTTCATCCTGGGCCCAGCTGGCTGGAGAGCAGGAGCAAGGGTGGGGTGTGCTTGCAGGGCCCTGCCTTCAGGGGCTTTCTCTGGAGTCCACCCGAGGAGGCCCTTCCCATCGCAGAGCCTACAGAGTGACTCATTTCTGGGCTGCACACCGAGGTCAGTGGTTCTGGACTCTTGTCCAGCATCAGGGGGGATCCCTCTCCAAGCACAGGAGATGCGTTGCCTGGCCACTGCCTGGAACCCAGAACACGGCTGCCAGGAGAAGCCCCCTGCCCGGGACAAAGCCCACAATAGGCATTTCCTCCACACTCAGAAGGTCAAGTTCTTTGCACTCAGGCTCTTCCATCCACACACACACCCAGAGGAAGTCAGACGGTGAGAAATGGTGACTGGCTTTAAATAAACACAATCAGCTATTTTAGACCTCTGGGGACCGGGTGCCTTTTCTGGGCTGCCAGACACACCTTGCCGGGAGCAACACCTGTTGAGACTTGCCCAGCTCCCAGCCGGGCCGCGCAGACCAAAACAGAGGCCCGGCGCCCCCTGCTGGTGAGTCTGGACACCCACACCAGGTTGGGTGATGACAAACACACCAGGAAAACTCGTCTGTCCTGGGTTTTGTGGGGATACAGAGAGGAGCAAGCAAGAAGAGTTCCCATCTTCTAGTCTCCTTTCCTTCCAAGTATCCAGATGAATTTGCTTCCATTCATTCTCCGAAAGGCAGGATTCACCTCCCTGTGGTGTGGAAGGAAAGATGAGGCTCAGGGAGTTCAAGCGACTCTCCCCATGGAACACAGCAAGTTGGAACTTCTCACTTGGGAACCAGCGGGGAGGTGGACAGGTCCATTGAGTGTCACTGGGCCCACTGGACCCCGCAGGGAGAACTCACAGTGTCTTCTCATCTCCATTGGCCAAGGCCTCCTCCTTACCATGTCCTCCCGTTGAGGGGGGGCGGTTCTCAGTCATGGGAAGGATGGACCAGATGGAACCACCAAGAAATCACATCCTCAAGAGGGGAACGTCAGAGTTTACACATGGAGGTGAAGAGGGGGACTCCTGAGGCTGAGGTCAGGTGGGTGTCTCAGGCCTAGATCATTCCTACCAAGTAGGAGTTTCCCGTATCATCCTCGCCTCCATGCTTAGCATCTCCAGGATGATAAGGGGGCACTCAGCACTCACTTGTCCTTCTAGCAAGGGGCCCCTCATCTGTCTTCCAGAGAACATACAGGTTGAGATAGGGTCCATGTCCTACTTTTCTTGGGCCCAGGCCACCTTGGTGTCACTTCTCCTGGACACCCCTGGACTCCAGGCTGAAATAAATCCTGATGACTGACTGCAGATCACAAAGGAGCTTTTTCTTTTCAGAGTTGCTGGTTGGGGATCAAAGAGGCTCCCACCCCTACCAGGTCCTGGCTCTCTGCCCTTGAGGCCAGGGCAATTTGGGGAGTGTGCGGGTAAGGCCCAATCTAGCCCCATGCTATTCATCTTAGTGCCTGTCCAGCCTCTGGGCATCTTACTGGGTTGATTAGGTGGTAACTACTGGGGTCAATGACCCAGAGTCCCCAAAGCTTAGTCTCCTCGCCTGGGAGAGGCTTCTTTTGTGGCCCTCCCTCCTCACCCATCCCCCTGTGTGGCCAAGATCCCTTAGTAACAGATTCCATCACTGGGTCATGGGTAACCCCTACTTCCTGCAGCGTGATAATAAGAGGACAAGGATTTGGAACCAGATAGACTGGGATCCGAACCCAGTTCAAACTGTTACTCTGTTACCTTGGGCAGTCGGCATTACCTCTCAGAATAATGTCAGTTTACAAATCTGTCGGCGAGGACCCTTTGAACAACTTGTGGGCCAGGGGTGCCAACCCCCTGCATGGTCGAAAATCAAAGTATAATGTTTGACTCCCCAAAACTTAACTACTAAGAGCCCACTACTGTTGCCCCGAAGTCTTACTGATAACCTGAATAGTCGATTAACATTGATTCTATTTGCGGTATGTATTCTATACTATATTTTTACAACAAAGCAAGCTACAGAAAAGAAAATGTTATCACAAAAGCGATAAGGAATAGAAAATACATTTACAGTACCAGAGTGTATTTATCAAAAGAGATCTGTATGTAAGTGGAACCAGGAAATTGAAACCCACGTGGTTCAAAGGCCAACAAGCCATGGTGTGTCCAGCATGAGGTGGTGCAGGAATGGAAGGGACTAATGCAGTGACTCCAAGGAGTATGTACGCCGGGCCAAGGAGAGGGGAAGCTAGAGGATAAACGTGGAATATCTTGCTGGAGTGTTCATTTTACTAGAAAAAATTAGGGAAATGTATCTTGGAGTAAATCAGCAAAATGTAAAGTCTGAATGCATTTTCAAGAAGAAAGAGCAGACTGAAAGAAATGCTGTTACTTGTGGTCACTTGTTGGGTTGCTCTCTAAACTCGGGGGTAGGCGTGGTGGCCAACAGTCCCTCTCTCAGCCTTCCGGAGTCTTTGGTAGAAGAGTCTGAGGTGTGTGAGATCCCTCCTCACGCACAGCGGGACAGACCTCTTCAGCAGAGCCATCTCAGCCCACATCTGAGAGTTTTCCCGGGCTTCAGCCACCAGCACAAGGACAAGAATCGGAGGCCCCAGGAAGGAATTGGGGTAGGTGTTCTCTTGTGCAAAATTGCTAGCTGATGAAGAAAGGTAGGTGGGAAGAGTCTCTTTTCGCAGACTCCAGGGTGGGAGGCGTGGGGATAAAGCAAGTCACTCTGGCATACTCTAGTATTCTGAGGCCCAAGGCAGAAGACCTAGGAAAGTTCAGGCTGACTCTGGGAATTTGGTTGGAGACAGCACTCAGAAACTGGCTGTAGTGGCTCTGGCCACTTTTGAGAGGAAGAGAGCTATCAGTGCACATTCCAGAATCCTGGAATCAAAAGGAACCAAAAGGTAGGGTGTGCATGATATGTTTGTTCCAGGCTCTGGGCAATCCGACAACGTGTATATGGTAAGGTAGCATAATCTCCATGCCCCAGGAGGTCATGAGACTTGCCCAAGGTCACACACCTACTATGGTAGAAGCTATTAGTAGTTCCCCAATAATTGTCTGCTACTTCATCTCCGTTATGGACGCAGAGCTGCCTAGAAAGAAGACTACATTTCCCAGCCTCCTGTGTGGCTAGGTGTGGTCACGTGACTGAATTCTGACCAATGAGAAGTAAATGGAGTGTCGAGGCAGTTTCTAGGAACCTTCCTTAAGGCACAACTTGTGTTTATGTTTTCTGCCCTTTTCTCTTTGTTCCTTCTAATATTTTGCTGCTTAGTAGGTGGGTGCCACCTAGAACCATGAAGATGATGGCCACCCACTAAGAACAGCAGAACAGCTTGAAGACTGTAACATGGTACCAGTCCCCGACTCCTACCTCTAGGCTTTTATGTGGGAGAGGAATAAACATCTACCTGTTGAAGCCACGTTGTGGGTTTTCTGTTACCTTCATTTGTACCTCATCCTAACTGAGATACTTGGTAAGTGATGGAGTGGGGAATTTGAACCTGAGTTAATGAGATTTTTTTTTTTTTTTTAAGAGGGAGAGAGAGTAGGGTGGAGGGTAGAGGGAAGAGGGAGAGAGAAAAGCTCAAGCAGGCTCCATGTTCAGCACAGAGCCCAGTGCAGGGCTTGATCCCACGACCCGAGATCATGACCTGAGCCCAAATCAGGAGTCAGCTCTTGAACCAACAGAGCCACCCAGGTGCCCCTCGATGATATCTTAAACCCAAGATTTCTCACTACAATGAGATGTTTCTGGGGCCCCTGTATATGCTCCCACTGTACTGCCATAAGCTCTTAGGGTGAAGCATTACTTGGAACTACGATGGTGTGGGGGTTGGAGGAGGGAGAACGCTGTCTGATGTAACTCTTCACACACATTTATTCGAGAACAGCCCAGGGACCTTGGATGAATCCAGAGGCACCTTGGAGCTAAAGCCCAGGACCCTTAGAGGGTGGTGGAGGGAACATTTCCCCTAAGATCCAGGAAATTCCATTCTTCTTCCCTTGGACTTGCCACATAGCCACCTCTTGTGACAAGTGCATTCATGTAGCCCCCTCTCTCCGACCCCAGTCTCATCGGACAGAATCTGGTCACTTGGGACACCTCTAAGTAAACTGTGCTAACACAGGTGAGCAATGCCAAAGGGGCATTCTCTTTCTGTTGGGGAACTTTGCAGGAGCTTTGAGGCCCAGTACAATTTCACGTAGACAAGGCATGACCCGCTTTTGGTAAGGAGGCATATTTTCTCTTACCCAACCTCAGAAGGGGTATTAGAACTTAGTCTGAGTTAAAAGGGCTTTGAGATCCTACTGTAAACCACCAAACCTCCACGTCGCCAAGGAGAGTCTGAAGCAGGACTCACAACAGCCAGCTATATGTCTGAGAAGATGCTCCTCGAAAACAGAGAAGACATTTAACTGGCTGGATGACCTTGAGGAAGTCTCCTACCTTGTCACTTTCCTGGTTCCTATCATGGGAATTATAATCACTATTTCTCAAGGTTACTGCAACACTGAATGAGATGCCAAATATGAAAATACTCCAAACTTTGTAAAGCATTTACACATGTGAAAGATCATGATTATTCCTCATTTGTATCGTTGTTGACACTTTGTACGCAACCAGATCCTCTTTCCTGGATTGATGCACTCACCCTCTCCCCCCAGCTGTGTGAGGACTGGTGCTAACAGTTCACAGCTATTCCCTTTCCAGAGAATTCCCTTGGCTGAAAAGAAGCTTCCTTGCTTGGGAGCCTGCAGCCGATGACTGCCTGACATAGGTTAGGAAAGGTCAGCCCCCTTTCCCTTGAGATAGGATTATCTCTGGTGCAATCCATGCTCCAGGACTCCCCAGAGAATTAAGCTGATGCTGGTCCTCAGTGGAGACCGCAACCTAGCTTAGCTCCATCCTGCCCTATCCTGCTTTCTTTTCTTTCTCCAGTAGATCACACGTGCTGAAATCTGCTTTTAGGGAACCTGGCCCAAGTGTCTGCCTCACAAAATTTTTGTGAAGATAAAATGATATAATAGAGAGGAAGAAGTTAGTCCCATCCCTGGTATGTAGCAAGTGTTTAATAAATGTTAGAGATTGTTATCTGGGAGACCTGAGTATTAGAAACATCCTAGTGTGAAAGTAAGGGGTGGAAATATGGTGGGTTGGCCAGTGGATTGAATTTCACCTCCTAAGGGAATAGGATGAACAGAGAGGGGCAGCTGAGTTTTCTTAGCTGTCACTGGTTCTCTCTGCTTTTGTCCTTACGTAGCTACTGAAAAAAATTTCAGTCATTGCATACATTCACCAACAGAGGGGGCCATTTCAACACAAATAAGTGCATTTCCTCTGCTAATCTGGACCAAGTTTCATCAAGGCTGTGGAGGTTGGTAGGGATGATCAGTTACATAGCAGAGCAGATTTAGGAAAATGCCTTAGAACCAGTACAGATAATAGGAGAGGACAGAATAGGGAGAAACGCTGAGTCGGGCTAGTGGGGAAGCTTCCTGGGAGGTGAAGCTTAAGTTGGGCACTCTGGAGCGAAGGGAGTGGTTGGGAGATAATGTCCCCAGGGGAAGCCACCAGTGTAGGCTAGGTGATCAAGGCCTTGGCAGAGCAATGGCAGCATCGGTGGCTAAGGGAGTGTGTGAAGGACCTCAACGAGGGAAACAGGACTGTAATTCCAGCCAACGGGTTATAAGAGAACAATGAGCCTACTGACGCTGGGGCAGAAGTCAGGACTTACCCTGACAGCACCTTCTCCAACTGCCTTGGCTGCCCTGTTATGGTGTCCACAGTGATCTCGCCCTACACAGCACCTTCCCAACAGGCCATAATTCTGCAGGATTCCTGCTCTGTGTAGATTCCAGAACCAGCGCAATATTTAGACGTGTTAATAGCATTGTAAGATTCCATTGGTTCGGGACGCCTGGGTGGCTCAGTTGGTTAGGCGGCTGCCTTCGGCTCAGGTCATGATCCCAGCATCCTGGGATCGAGTCCCACATTGGGCTCCTTGCTCGGCAGGGAGCCTGCTTCTCCCTCTGCCTCTGCCTGTGCTCTCTCTCTCTCTCTCTCTAACAAATAAATAAATAAATAAATAAATCTTAAAAAAAAGGATTCCATTGGTTCTTTCCCATTCTGTGTAGGAAAGGCAAGAAGTGACCCACAGCTGTCTCTAGCCTCTGCTCTAGAAGAGAGGAATCACGCAGTAATTTGAACAGCGAAGGTTTCATAGAAGAAATAGTAACTATTTTCAGGGAATTAACTACCCAGTGGGAATAGAAGAGAAGGTTAAAGCGTCTCCTAAGACAGATGGAGAGTACGCGAAGAAGAAACACACTTAGACGGGGAGGGAGCACCCAAGGCTGGGGTTCCGCCCTTGTTGGAGAAGGCGTGGCTGCAGGTCCCTGATGACAGAGAAATTGTCTGGGTTGTTTCCGGACAAAGCTGGTCCACACTCAGAGAGCCAAGGCTGGAGGGCAGAGAATGGCAGGCCGGGATTGCCGGCCGGAAGCTTCTAGGGCGGGTGGCCATGTAACTCCCCAGGAAGTGGCTTTTGGGGGATGCTGATGAACTCATGGCGAAGCCACCTCGGGCTCACTCAGAACTCCTGGAAAGCTGCTCTGGGAAAGCACTGCGTGCTGCACTTTCCAGGAAACTGGCTGAGTCACCCCTGCTCTTCTTTGGGGGCACCCATGAGAGTGCCATGGGATTGGGAAACCAGGTGGGACACCCACTGACGTGGCCATGAGGAGGCCAGCTGGAGTGATGCCAAAACTTGCAGGGAGTGAACTCCCTCAGGTTCCACAGTCCCGCCAACAAGTAAGAAGGCAGGTGCAACCCAAGTTTCCTCTCCCCACTCGCCTTGTGCCTCTAGCGCCCTCTACTGACGAAGCTTAACGTGCACCAGCTGGCAAGGGAGAGGGGCTCCAGGCGTCTATGAACGGTGGATTTAGAGCTGAAAGGCAATACGTTGTTAACTGATACGGATGTTAGTGGGTTCCATGGGGGTGCGGGTGGGGGGTAGGGTGGGACGGCTCTTCCATAAAACCTTTTTGAAAACTCTTGCTTTTGGAAATATCCTTGCCGGCGGAGAAATGAATGAAGAACTCAAAAAATGAAGTTATAAGAGAAAAGGCAAAGAAGGATTAAATCAGTAGAACTAAATAACATTACATGAACTAAGTAACTGTGATTCACATGATGCAAAACTCCAGAAAAATGAGATAAAGATAATCCTTACAATCGTATATAATAAAGATTGCATCGCTATGAACTGAGAACTTTGACAAACACTGGGAAGTCACAAAGTTACAATTTTCATCTAACGTAGAAGACGTCAATAGTTGTACAAATGTATGGGTTTAAAGACAGGTCAGAAAAAGTTACTGGGGAGAACAGAACAGAGTTCTAAAATAAACGCACATACATATGTCAAATGATGTCCTACATGGGATATAAAAAAACCATTAACCAAAGAAGGAATTCTTCTTTTATGAAATCTTTTTTTTAAAGATTTTATTTATGTATTTGACAGAGATTACAAGTAGACAGAGAGGCAGGCAGAGAGAGGAAGGGAAGCAGGCTCCCCGCTGAGCAGAGAGCCCGGTGCGGGACTCGATCCTAGGACCCTGGAATCATGAAGGCAGAAGGCCCCAACCCACTGAGCCACGCAGGCGCCCCTTCTTTTATGAAATCTTAGAATTAAATGTGACTTACTAAAAATTAAAGACCACTGTTCATCAAAAGACTCAACTAAGAAAAGAAATAGACAAAACCACAAATTGGTATAAAACAGTCACAATACATACATCTGAACATGCTATCCAGAATATATTAAAAACCTCCGTAACTCACTAACAAAACCAAACAACTCAATAAAAATGTGGATGACAGACTCAAGCAGACACTTCACTGAGGAAAACATGCAAATGGACAGTAAACACATGAGAAAGTGTTCAACATCATTAGTCAGCAGGAAAAAATAAAAACCACAGTGAGCTGTCACTACACACCCACCAGAATATTTAAAATTTTTTAAACAGCCAACAACACATGCTGGCAAATATTTGGCATAATTGGGACTCTCGCACATTGCTCTTGGATGTGTGAAATGGTACAACTATTTTGAAAAGCTGTTGGGAGTTTTTTTATGAGATTAAACACATATCTACTCAACGATCCTGTCATTCTGCATCTATGTATTTATCCTGATGTTATGGACTGAATGTTTGTGTCCCTTCTGTCCCCAGTTCATGGATTGAAATCCTCACCTCCAATATGATGGAGCTTTTGGTGGGTTAGTTAATGAAGTCTTTGGGAAGGAGAATGGAGCCCTCATGAATGGGATTAGTACCTGATGGGATGTTGAAGTCTCCAACTGTAACAGTGAATTTGTCTGTTTCTCCTTGAAGTTTTCAGTCGTTGCCTCGCGTATTTGATGCCCTGTTGTTAGGTGCACACACATTAGCTACTGCTATGTATTCTTGGTGAACTGACACTTTTATCGTACGTAATGTCCCTCTTTATCTCTGATCGTTTTTCTTATTCTGAAGTCGGCTTTCTGAAATTAACATCTACTTCAGGTTTCTTTTGATTAGTGTCAGCATAGGATATCTTTCTCCATCCTTTTACTTGTAATATGTGTCTTTACACTTAAAGTGGATATGTTTATCTTTAATTTTATCTTTATATTTATCTCATAAATAACATAGGTGGGCCTTGTTTTTTAATTCCAGGTGTGTTATATCTTTTGTAATTGTTCCACATTTCTTGGGTGGAACATGGGTATTCTATTCCATTCTTATTCTATTCCATTTCTTAGAATTCTTTTTTTTTTTCTTGGTTTGTGAGTTTGGGTAATTTCTATTGACATATCTTCAAGTGCACTGATTCTTTTCCTAACTGTGTCTAATCTACTGAAGACCCCATCAAAAACATTCTTAATTTCTGTTACAGTGTTTTTGATTTCTAGCATTTCCTTTGCTTCTTTATTAGAGTTTCCACCTCTTGCTTACGTTACATACCCATTCCTGCATGTTCTTTTTAACACATTCATTGTATGAATTTGAACCTCCATATCTGATCATTCCAAAATCCGTGTCCCATCTGAATTTGGTTCTTTTCAAACTCTGTTTTTTCTTGCTTTTTGTAATGTCATATATATATATATATATATATAGTTGAAAGCTAGAGATGATGTACGAAGTAATAGAAACTGAAATAATAAGGCTTTTAGCATAATATCAAGCAAGGAGCTGGCTTGAGTTTCATGTTTAATGTGACTGTGAGTACCAGTGGCTTCAGTTTCCTTTAGTTTCCTTGTTGTTATTTTTTCTGCCTCCCCTGTTGTCTTTGGGTTTCCCTTAGAACTGCTTCTTACATAAAGTCTGTGTCTTGCATGTCTCTCAGTTGGATTCACTGTCATTAACCTGGAGCTTTGTTGATGTGGGGGTAAATAAATAGTCGGGGAGGTGAAGCATTCTATAATCTTATGATTAAATCTTAGTTTTTTAGTGGACCTGAGCCTCTGGGCTCTGCTCCTCAAAAGAATTTCTCAGCCTTTGTGTTTTCTCCCCTTAAGACAAGGCTAGAGGGGCTGGATTGGGCTAACTGATTCTCCAGAGCTCAGATAAGACTCTGGCAGAATAACCTCCCTTAGAGGACAAGACTTTATTATGGACAATGCTCAAGGCATATTTCCAAATAGCTGCTTTCCCCCTCCACCTGAAGGGAATGTGAAGAAATTTGTTTCTAAATTTTTTTTAAAGATTTTATTGATTTATTTGATAGAGAGAGCAGTGCGCGCATAGCAGGGGGAGTGACAGGCAGAGGGAGAGGGAGAAGCAGACTCCCTGCTGAGCAGGGAGCCCAATATGGGCTGGATCCCAGGCCCCTGGGACCATGACCTGAGCTGAAGGCAGACGCTTAACCAACTGAGCCACCGAGGCGCCCCCTTTTTTCTAAATTTTAATGTGAGAAGCAGGTAGGGCTTCTGGAGGTAAGATCTAGAAAGCATGACAGCACTATGTTGACTGGGCCCCTGGCAGCTTTTCATTCTCCAGCTAGCCCAAGCTCAGCCTTCCACAATTCATTACAGTTGCTCTTTAAGTGTTCCTACCAGTTGATTAAGCTTATAGAATCCACTAACAAACATAAGAGATTGTGTCCTTTAAAAGATGAATGAAATACACAAAGCTTTGACATGCTAGTTTTTTGTTTGTGATTTTGTTTTGTTTGTTTTTTGTGGGTTTTGTTTGTTTGTTTGTTTTTAAGGGAAAAACTCAAATGCCCAGAATTGAGAGTGAGAATTATAGACATGGATATAAGGGCATCCTGCCAGGTTCTGCCCAGCCCGTCAGGACATGGGATAAAGCATCCCATGATGATCTTGGGGGAGCTCACAGGAAAGGAAGCTGATACTCAGAGTCACTTAGTCAGAGGGGAGGGAGTGGGTGGAAGCCACCAGAAGAGAAGACTGAGCCCTTGAGTGGGAGCTGAGGAACTCTTCTAAGGCTGAGATGCTCCCACATATCAGTCCTTTTTGGCCAGTCCTTCCTCCCTGGTTCCACAGAGGCTGGGTAGAACCCATCTCAGAAGGACCAGCAAGTTCTGGCCCAGGGCCCCAAGCTAAAGGCCACCACCATTGCACACATGTTTAAATCCTTAAATAATAAGGAGTCTCAACTTCAAGTTTGGGGGAAGATGAGAAAAGCTTCAGAGCCTGCGGTTGGGACCAAAGATGCTCCCTACAAGAGGCAGAAGTGTGAATTACTCAGAAGGTTCCCCCTCCCAGGGGGATTTGCGTTTTGAGAAATGGCCTCAGCAAAAAACAGTTCTTAACCCTGCAGGCTGTAAGCTCTGCAGAATCAGGGGCTGTGAATAGGTGTACAGCAAACAAGAGCATTAAAAAAAATTATTTTAAATAATAAAAGTAATGTATGCTCATTACTTATGATTAAGTAATTAATCATAATTAATTTGAGGAACATAATTATTTGAGGTTAGAAAATCAGATGCCCTTCCCGCCA
The DNA here is from genome assembly GCA_003697995.1 of Taxidea taxus jeffersonii. Taxonomy (NCBI): domain Eukaryota; kingdom Metazoa; phylum Chordata; class Mammalia; order Carnivora; family Mustelidae; genus Taxidea; species Taxidea taxus. Next base: position 4,315 of record RCUC01100481.1, on the reverse strand, counting down.
CCCACTCTGGTTTCTTAAAGTTCCTTTTTCTGTTTGTTTTGCTCTTTCATGTGGGGCAAGAGTCTGGTGATCCTAGCTTTTCTTCCATATGCAATAGTGAGTCATCACTATTGGAAGCTCTGGGGGCTTGGGTGGTTTCTTATCTCAGGGCCCCACCTTGGGGTGATGGGACAGGGACACAGCTATCCAAACTGGGGGCCCCCAGATGTCATTTGAGTTTTGGTGGTCTGAGTTTCAGTAACTTTTCTTTCAATCTGGCCAGATTTCCTTGAGATGAACTTTCCAGTGCCCTGCATGGGGCTCTTGTGGAAGGAAGGGCTGGGGCCTGAGCATCCTACATGCAGACTTTCATGTAATTCCCCTGGTCATCAGTCTCTGTCTTCAGTCTGGCACCCACGCCCCCATCTCTACTCCCCTCTGTGTTGGGCAAGGTGTTGCCAAGTCTACAGTCACTCTGGTCCATCCATGTTTTATGGCTGGCTCCCCAGAAGCTGGGCAGAACCCATTTGGACAGGCAAAGGTACAAGAAGAAGAGGATCTGGGGGGGTCTGACAGTTTACTCACACTTGTTGTCAGCCTCACCACACCTCACAACATCCTGCCAACTCCTGTGGCTCTCCAGGGCGACTTGGCATGAGTGTCCTGCTTCCCGTGGGCTCCCCACCTACAGTGGGACGTCTCGGCTTCTTCGGGTCAGCTAAGTCTGTTCCACTTGTTCACTCCGTGTTGCCAAATGTGAACATTAGAACAAATACTCAAACATTTGTTGACATGTCTCACCAGTTTTGGTCCCCCCTCCCATTTGCCTTGTTTTAGTTTCTTTATACCATTTCATTCATTTAACTGCTATTCTGGGGGTTTTCAGGAGAGTGGAGATAAATACCTTTGTTCAATCTGCCATGTGCTATGGGTACACCTTGCTTTTTCTCTTTAACGATTGAGGAAATCTTTCTTTCTTTCTTCCTTCCATCTTCCCTCCTTCCTTTCCTTTCTCCTCTCTCTCCCTTTCTTTCTTTCTTTTCCTGTCTTTCCTTTCTTTCTTTCAAGATTTTATTTTTAAGTAATCTCTACTCCCAACATGGGGCCCGAACTCACAGCCCCGAGATCAAGAGTCTCATCCACCAACTGAGCCTGCCACTTACCCCCTTTGTTTCTTCTTAATGGGAGATAGAATTCCAAGCTCCAAGAGGCAACACCTAAGCCGGTTTTCAGTTTATGTTACGTTTTTGAATGTTGCAAGGAATGCAGTGGACATTATTGTATATCAATAATTATGTGTAGAAATATACAAGCGAGGGAAGAGGAAGGGGAGAGAGAGAGAAAGAAAGAGAAAACGAACAAGAAGGAAAGGAGCCAGTGTCTCCATCTGGCATCTGAAGCAGACAGGTTGGGGAGAGCCTTTGGGGGGTGAATAGGCTGTATTTCCCATGTTGACCCACTCTAGCTGGACCCAATCCTTCTCTCCCCGTGCAGGTACCCACTGCATGCCAACTGCCTCCCCCAAACTGTTATTGATGAGAAAAGCAGCTTCCCCTGGGATGTGGTCCACCAGGATCCAAAACCAAGCTGACATTTGGATGGGCAAGGCCACTGTCTGCATGACTAGAGAGGACTCAGTGTTTCCTTTATCCCCAGAGGGCGTCCTGACTCCCACATGTGAGTTTCAGCATGACTGAAGGCCATGTCAGTCAGCAGCCATGAACTGCACCCTTTTCTGGGACTCAGGCTCATCCAAAGGTGCCAAGGGAGGAAAGGGAAGAGCTCAGAAGTCTCCACGCCACCCTGGCTTTTATCCAGCTTTGGGTAAGGTTGCAAATTCTTTCTCCTTCCTCGCCTAGGTTTAGGGGAGAAAGGCTTCTGCTAACACAGTAAGAGGTTCTGATTTGTATATTTAGACCATATATGCATATTTGTTTATTGAAGGAGATGTTTGCATTTCTCCCATCAAGCAGCCACTTACTGAGCACTTGACATTGATCGAGCATTGAAGGATACTGAGAAGGAACATCCAAGACATAGTTCACTCAACAGGTATTTACTGAGGCTTCCTGTTCTATGCACCAGCCTCTGGGGCGGTTGGGACATAGCAGTGAACAGACAGACAGACATGGTCCCTCCTCTTGGAGCCTCTGGTCTGGTGAGAGACACACACAGTAAATACACGAACTCACAAAATAAGTATATAATTGCAAATTAGGACAAGGGCTTGGAAGGGAAAGTGCATGCTGCTTCAGGAGAGGGTATCAGGGGCCCGGTGGAACAGGTGACAGTTGAGACAACACCTGGAGGACAAGAAGAGGGAAGAAAGCACATTCCACGCGGAGGGAACAGGATGTGCCAAGGCCCTGAGGTGGGAGAGAGTTGGTCATGTTCATGCTCATGAAGGAGACGCTGGGGGTATGGTAACCAGGATGAGGCTGAAGGTGGGGCTGATCCCTTGGAAGCCATACTCTCTCTCTCAAGTTCTTTCTTTCTCTCTCTGTTCCTTTTCTCTCCTCCCTTCCTCTTTCTTTCTCTTTCTTCCTTTCTTCCTTTCTTCCTTTCAGAGAGACAGACTCTTCAGCCAGCTCTACACTCAGCGTGGAGCCCAACGACATGGGGGTCCATCTCGTGACCCTGAGCTCGTGACCTGAGCAGAAACCGAGAGTCGGAGGCTTAACTGATCAAGCCACCCAGGCACCCCTCTTTCTTTTTTTCCAATAGACAAGGATAAAGCATCTGCTATGTGCTAGGGAATGTTTTAGGCACCAGAGTTAAAGGAATAAACAGGATTAAGTCCTCCCCTCACAGAACCCGCCCTCTAGCGGTAGGAAGCAGACCTACCTGCCTACGTGTGGACAAAGGATGATGGATGGATGGATCAGCTTGGGGAAGAGAAAACAAATCAGCAGAACAGAGCAAGGAGAGCCTTGAAAGGCAGGCACTACTTCACAAGGATGTTTAGGAGAGGCCTGAATGGGGGCAAGGAGCCAGCCATGTGAAGATCACAGGGAAGAACATTCCAGGCAGAAGCAATGGCAGGTGCCAAGGCCTTAATGAAAGAAGAGACTTGGAATTTTTCACGAGACAAAGTTAAGGAGGTTGTGTCTTATTCTGAGTTCGGTGGAAACCACAGAGAGGTCTTAGCGGAAGAGTGACAGGACTGGACTGAAGTTTGTCACAGCCCACCCCAGCTGCTGTGTGGAGAATGGACGGCAGGGGACTAGAGAAGGAAGGAGGAAGGACAATTGTGAGGTGGACGGGGGCCGGGGGTGGCAGAGGAGGTGGAAAAGGAGGGAGGACTCTTGGCACCCGGTGATGTGAGGGCAGGGAGAAGGGGGAGGTCGGGGAGACTTCCTGGGTGACTTGAAGAACTGGCTGGAATGTGGGAAGAAGCTGTTAAGGGACTTAAGTGAAGACTCATCACATGCTCAGCACAGGGAGGCACTGAACGGTGTGGGGGGAGAGGCCTGGGCCCGCCCGGCTGGGGACGACGCAGCCACCGCGGTGGGATGCCAGCCGCCAGCAAGGGCAGAACCGCGTGCCGCTGGCCCTTGCGCTCATGGTCTGGTGATAAGATCTGGTTGGTGCTCGGTCACTTACAAGTCCTTCCATGAATTCTCTACTCGAGTAGGGACTCTTCACAAGGAAGACAGGTAGTATGATGTCCATTACGCACATGAGGAAACAGAGGCTTGGAGAGATTGTAACTCGCCTCGGCTGGGACAACCAGGATGCGTGTGAACCAGAGGAGGAATTTCGGCCTTGGAGTCTGCTCTTGGGTGGGGTGGGCTCGGGGTTTAACTTGAAGTTTTATTGTGTATCAGGCACACGGGTCTTACTTGAATTTGGTTTTTTGGGGGGCGGGTGAGAGAAGCCACTGGGGATGAAGGTAGGATATAAAGTCCCCTGATATCATCTCTTGGGAGATCCATGGAAGCCCACCCAAGTCTGTGGGTCTCCAAGCGGTTGCTTTCCCGCTCTGGATGGAAGGAATGGCTCCCAGGAAGCAGGAGCTGGTGTGAACACAACATGACTGGGGAGGAGACAAGCCTTGACTCAGATGATCCCTAGAAGATGTGCGGGCCCAGGAAGCCTGCCCCAGGAAGGGCAAGGTCAAGGAGCAGAGGCCTGGCGTGCCGTTGATGAGAGCTTGCTGAAAGTAACAGGGATCTTTCAGCTTAGACATGGGCCACCAGCCCTGGAGGCCGAGACCTGCTTCCTTGAGTTAGAAACTCACGGGTGGGTGTTCTGGGTCAGTCCCTGGGGAAGATCCCTCCCCAGGTCCACAGGACGTGGGCCTGCCTTCTGCTTGCCAGGCCTTGATCTCCAGGCT
>ML097045.1:11481-24930 GCA_003697995.1 Taxidea taxus jeffersonii | reverse complement strand
TACCTTCAGAATACTCTCCACACCTCTTGCTTCCTCACACTGATTCCTACCCATTCTGCAAGACTTGACATCAGACAACTTCTGTTCCAACCCCCAAACTGATCTTAGATGCCTCCACAGTTATCCCACAGCTATCTCGATGCAATTAGCACATTTCACAAAAATTGCCTGTGTACATTCCTCTTCCATATGACTATGAGCTTGTTGAGGGGAAAATCCATTTCTCTTCTATCATATTACCTCTCAAGGTTTAGCACAGTGCTTGGGACATGGATTATCCTCAGTAAAAAGTTATTAACCTATGGGTGCATTGTCAAGACAGATAAAATTATGGAATATAGGCATTCAGGAAACATGAAGAAGAAGCATTGTGAACAAAAAACTCCCAAGCGACATAAGAAAGGACACATACTATCCTAGAAGTGTTAGAAGTATTATGAGATAATGAATATAGAGCCTCTAGATTATTCTGGCACCAATAATATGATCCCTGTCCCTGTCATTTCCTCTGTCCCTGGTAGCAGAGTTACTTTAACCAAATGGAAGATATTTTCTTTAAATGATGTTGCATAGGGGAGCACTTTTGACAATAGGGCCCTAGTGAATCTATGAAAGTAAACTGTGAAGTGTCCAGGGAAGGTTATGGTACATTGTTGGATTTTCTTGCTGCACTACCCACCCTGGGAGGTAAGCTGGGTTTTCTTACATTGGAATCATATCATTGTCATGACCCATGGTTTGTTTTTTTTTTTACTTTATTTAAGCTTTATTTAAACATATGATGTAACCCCACCACCCTCACCCAACCCCTCTTCCCCCCACCCCCCTCAGTTTGTTTTATGACATTAAGAGTCTCTTTTGGTTTTTCTCCCTCCCGATCCCATCTTCTTTCATTTTTACTTTTCCTACCACCTTAACTCCCACCCCCGTTGCATCTCCACTTCCTCATATCAGGGAGATCATGTGGTAGTTGTCTTTCTCCAGATGACCCATGGTTTTTAAGCAGAACCCATGGAGATTAACTATGATGGAGGAGATAAATTTCTAGTCCATGGAGCAGAAATCCATCCCAACCCTAGTTCTCACATTTGCTGTGCTCTTAGAAAATTAGTTGCCATTGCTTTGTATTTGGTTCTTCTTCTCTAAAACAGAGATAACAACAACCTTAAAGGGCTATTGTAAGTATTAAATGAAAAATATATATAAAAACACCTATCAAAAATAATATACACTCAAATATGTGTGGATACTTCAGAAATTACATTACCTGGATTGTTAGTATGATGAAAGATAAAAACATCATTCTATGATAGACTAGATTTTGATGTTATGGTAGGAAAATATGTTACTGTAATCATCTGCAAAGTCATTAGATCAAGAATGACTTTAGTTGTCCATCTGGAATAGAGCACTGAAAAAAATACTAAAAACTCTACTTCAATATATATTTATTCATAAACATCTTTATGCTGTTTTTGTCTTGTTTCATTTATTTGTACAAAGTAGAGTGTCATTTAGACCCTCTATGACTAGGAACAACATCAAGTCAAATCCATTCAGAATAACCCTATATGCTTAATTATTATAGAAAGACCATCTAAGTATAACCCCACATATCACAGTGAACCAAAGATTTAAGAGACAATTATTAAGTCAATAAGTACATCCCTAAAGTGACAGTTTAACAAGGGAGTAAGGGTAGGAAAGGGGTAAGAAAAATTATAATTATAAGAAATATATAAATTATAAGAAATAAATTCTCATCTACCATGACAGGAAAATGGGGGATAATATCTAACATAGGTGGTTCAAGAGACCCTCACTCAGTGTTTTATCTCCATTTTAAATATAAAGAAACACATCCTGTAAATAATGAAACATGAAAGCTGAGCTCTGTTTGAAGATCCAGCCTATGCATTCTGAAGGTAAACTGAATATAGCTGAAAAATACAGGTCAAGGTAGTAATACATTCATTAACAAAGGAGGCAAAAGTCATATGGCCCGATCAGAATGTCCTGGAACATGGGGGCTTCGGATTCCATGCTTTTAATTTCTACATACATCCTCTCCTTTCTTCCATAAAGGAGAGTAGTTAACCCTGATATCCCCAGGCATCTTGAAAATGTTGTCACTGGTATTACATGCATCATGGAATTGACCATATAAGCATTTCCATAATTATCATTGCTCTTAGAAATCTTTTAAGTCATTTTCTTATATTCAGCCATTACCTTTCCTGTAAATTTAAAGTTTTTACTCCTACCTCTGTCTTCCCTTTGCTCTCAGGAAATTCAGCTCTGCGATTTGTAAAGCAGATAGAAAAGGTATGAAAGGTGTTCTGTTAGAAAAGGATAATCTGTTTGTTTCTTTGTCTAAAGGTGCTGAAGACCTGAATTTTTTTTTCAAGATTTTATTTATTTATTTGACAGACAGAGATCACAAGGAGGCAGAGAGGCAGGCAGAGAAAGAGGAAGAAGCAGGCTTCCCGCTGAGCAGAGAGCCCGATGTGGGGCTTGACTCGGGCCGAAGGCAGAGGCCCCAACCCACTGAGCCACCCAGGTGCCCCGAAGACCTGAATTTTAAGCAGTCTGAAAGCATCTCTGATGGGTACTTTAAGTGGCTGTTACTTCTCTGTGTTCTTATTTGAGATCCAGTGTGGCATAGTAGGGGGTTTTGGGATTGATATTCTTGGATTTGAAATTCATCTATCTAGGTACCTTGAGGCAGGTTTTCTCAACTTTCTTATCTAATAATGATATACATAACTATTACAGTTGTAGTAGGGACCTAAAGTATATGGAACATAGAACCTAGTGTCTGGGACATAATAAATGTAATAAAAATAGTAGGTAATATGCTTATGATTGGTATTAGCAATAACAACAACAACAACAACAATAATGATAATAAACAACTGCCATCATTACTTGTCTCCATGATAATAATGTTGTCCTTGGTATTATATGTATCATGGTTTTGATAATATAAGAATTTTCTGTAATTATCATTGCTTTTAATAATCTTTTAGGTCATTTTATCATATTTAGCCATCACTTTACTTAAAACTTTAAAACTACCTCTGTCTTCACTAATGGCTTGATCTGAGGACTTGACATGAAATTAAAATACTACAGTGCTGGGATGCCTGGGTGGCTCAGTTGGTTGAGCAGCTGCCTTCGGCTCGGGTCATGATCCTGGCGTCCTGGGATCGAGTCCCATATCGGGCTCCTTGCTCGGCGGGGAGCCTGCTTCTCCCTCTGCCTCTGCCTGTGCTTGCTTGCTCTCTCTCCCTCTCTCTCTGACAAATAAATAAATAAAAAATCTTTAAAAAAAATACTACAGTGCTTCTTCTAGTCTTCATTTCTGCAGACTAAACATGTTTAATTTGTCTTTAAACAAAAAGAAATAATAAATAATGTATACAGTAGAGGTATTGAATTTTAAAGCTTGAGAGGACTTTAAACCCAAGGTTGTGTGGGTAATCAGTAGCCTCAATTGGTCTAAAACCCAGGTCCTCGGTCTTACCCAGAGCTGAACAGTAAAATGCACATGATGGTAACAAGTAGAAAATAAAAAATATAAAAATGCCGTTGGGTTGAATAATTAAGAATGTCTCCACCTAGTGGGCATACATGTAGACTTTGATCTGGGGGCCAATTTGGGTCTATCATGTACAGATTCCGTGAAGTTCATTTCAGAGCAAGATACTGACATATGCCTAATGAGGACTTCACCAACATCGCTTTGACACAGATGGAGAATCTCTTGAAGTTATTGTAACTGTTTTCCCTTATCCCCCAACAACCAGAAGGGCTGACACAGGCTTCAGTGAAACTCAACTTAAAAGTGCCAGTTTCTCAGAGCACAGTTAGTCCTTCAAAGCTCCTGGGAAAAATTCTATGCAACTAGAGAGAAATGTGACATGCATGATTCTTCAACACAACATTTTGCATTCCTAGTATTTTTAACGAAGTCACCATTTTTACTCTGTTATTTTGGTATGAGACATTGAAGGCCAATGGCTTTCCTTGTCCACTAGCCATAGCCCTTTGTATGTATTGGAACTCTAGGGGCCTGGGATGCTGGGGGTGGTTGTGGCTCACAGCCTGGATGTAACAGGCAAGACTTCTCCCCTGGCCCTGAGTAGAAGTCAAGTCAGAGAAGGTGAAATTGATTCTTTTGGAGTCTGGACAGGAAATATTTAGAGATATGGGCCACTTGCTTTCCATTTTCTAAACTGAAATATGTATAGCTTATAAATATATTTTAAACAGAAGATCACCCTAGGCACGTGGGGGATATAAAGAAACACTATTTCTCATTCAATTTCAGAAGGCAGCTGAAGCATATACACATTAAGTATTGATATAATTAACAATTCAGATGGTTAATAATTGTTGAATACAGTGCTTAATATGTCTCCTCTTCCCATATTACCCCAGATAGAAAAATTCAGGCACAGTATATTAGTTAGATGTTCTGATGCCAACAGCAGTATAGGAGCAACAGTGGCTTAAACCAAAAGGAGTTTATTTTTCTACTAAACCAAGAAGCCTGAGGTGGGCAACCATTGCTGTTTTGATAATGTAAGGGCCAACTTCTCTGTGATTCTCCTGTCCCACAGAGACAGAGTGTTAGGAACTCTATCTTCAAAAGAGATCAAGGAAGAACCTGCATGCTTTTGAGACGACATTCCTCCCCTGGGATGAGGTTGGGTTTATAGTCCATTGAGGAATGGTGAAATAAATTATTCATGAGATAATCACATATTCCATATGTTGATGGATCTTTGATTTCAGCTAAATTCCAGCTAAATTGCTCTTATGTCTAAATTGTAGCTGCAGCACCTCCAGAAATCACATTTGTATTCAAGACTATAAAAGATGAAGGGAGAAAGGACCTGTTCCAACCAAATCTCTGAAAGATAAGGACTTTTCTGTTGATCTCATTGGCCAAACTGGATTGTATAAAAAGGTTTCTAAAGAAGGCTTGGAAATGGAGAAACAGGAATGTCACAACTGACTCAAATCAATCTTTACATCTCTTGGGGGCTGAGCACATTGCTGCTATGAACAGATGTGGGCATCTGTTGTCAAAAAGTAAAGGTGAGGTGGGTACTGTTCAGCCAATCTCTGTATGTGCCATACTCTTGTGTGTCCTTCTAGGTCACTTGCCTTAAGTAGTGGAGTAGATACTCAGAGCATTATAATCAATTGCTTAAGTGTTTTTTTTTTTCTCTCTCCCAATAAATCAATAGCTCCTGGAAGGCAAAAACTATGTCTTGTTTTCCCTTATATTGTAGGATTTACCACATGGCCTAGAAAGAAAATGTTGCTTAATGTTCTGTGGGATTCCATTAAATTAAGTGCCTTGAGCAGAACAAGTTGAATTATAGAATTCTAGGATTACAGTATTAGATTGTCAGAGTTTAGAAGTGTGAGTGACCACATTGGGTTTGGGATGGGGGAAAAGGGGATAAGAAAGGCTTTGCTTTTTTTTAAGATTTTGTTTGTAAAGTACATCTTGAAGAACAGGTAGGGTTTATATCTGATTTAGTTTTGTATAACACCCATGGCACATAGGACCGTATTTTTCAATAATGACCTCTCTCTATATATATTTGTTGAACTCTATCATATCTGAGGAGAGGAAGAATCCAGGGAGGGAAGCTTCGAAAGTAAAAGTTTACAGGTAGGAAATACAAACAAGCACTTCCCCTCTCTTTCCCTCCCTTACCTTTCCCTTCTCACTTTGAAGCCCAGGGTCATAAGTGTTATCTCACAGTTCCACCCCCAGATACTCTAGACTTCAGGCTTTAGTAGAACATATTGATGGCTCTTTAGGGTTAGAAGAAGGCTGTTTTCCACCTGCATGTACTCAGAGATCTGGTATGCATCTAATATTAACTTGAGGCATGCAGATGACAGAGCTGGCAAATATAAGAGCAGTTACTTTTGGAGAAACCGAGCTAACCATAGTCCTTTGCTGAGAATGGCTGTTATCCAGAGGTTGAATGTATCTCTGGTTTTAAAGCCTTTGAGAAGACTCTCTACTCTTATGTGATGGCAGGTCAGCCTCTGCTTTATCTCACTGAGGTCATATCAGCTGATTTAAATTTACTGAGGCATTCAGTTGGAGCTGTAGACCACATGGACGGATACATTACTAATCCTTACTTATTGATTTGGAATGAAATAGCAAAGAAACTCTTACTAGGTTAGTTTGCTTTGTGTGAACATAATTCCATAATTATCAAGGTTTTGTGATTCTTAAATGAAATGAAGATTCCTTTTGCTAGAACAGGGATAAGGTGTATAGAAAATTAAAGAATATTGAAGCTGTAGGAAAGCTGAGATTAACGTAAGTGTGTCACTTCTAGCCAAGGAATCTTGGTCATGTCCAAGCATGTGGACACTGCACTTGTCAGTCAAGACCCAGTAGTTCTTAAGTGGGGCCTTGCTTAAATACTAGAACTTATCATTTAAGAAATCTGTGTCTGTAAAATATTACTATTCCATTATTCAACATGATTTTCTAAAAATAATTTCCATGTGCCAAGCATTGCATTCCATATAAAAGCTTATTTGCCTTTGAAGTAAAGAGTTTTAATAATTATTATGTAAATGTGACCCAATAAAGTAAGTCTGTCACTTCCCATCCCAGCAAAGTCTATAATAGGGAAGACTTGTAGGAGTTAAAAAACTACATCTAACTGTTGATAAGAATGATGCAAAATAATTGTGTCTTAAACCAACTGGGAGATTACTTTTCTCTTGAGTAAAAGAAATCAAGAGGGATACAGTCCTGAGAAAGTGTGATGGATATGTGCTATCATCAATGTTCTGGGTCCCTTTCATCTTCCTGCTCCACCATCCTTAACACATGGCATCCATCCTCAAGAGCACAAGATGGCAGCTGGGAGTCTTACTGCCACATACATTTTGTAGGAAGAAATAAGAAGGAATGGTGAGTGAACACATGGTATACTTCCCATATGAGTAAGACCTCTTAAAGAGCTTTTTTGTAAGCCCCACACAGCCACTTCTCCTTTAATCTCATTGACTACTTTCTAGTTTCAAGAAAACCTGGGAAGTGTCCCATAGCTGGTCACCTGCCACACCCAATAATATATAAGTTTTTGCTACTAAGAAATATGGAGGAAGATGGATATTGGGGATGTAATTAGCAGTCTCTGCAACAAGGCAGTGGGGGATAAAGAGGGAAAACATAGGCTTGGTTGTCAGATAAATGCCAGCATTTACTAAATTAATCTGTGGAATCATTTAACCGATCTTGGATGGTTCATTTAATAGTTCTACTTAATAGTTAACTCACCTGTAAAATAGGAATATATGATGAAAGTCTTGCAGAGTTGTCTTCAAGATTAAATAATATGCCTTATGGTTTAATGGGTGTTTGGTGTGCCACTCCTGTAGCTGTTTTTTGGTTTTGTTTTTTTTTTTTTTTTTGGTTTTGGGTTTTTTCCCACTTTCCTAACAAAATATTGCAAAGACATGTACAATAGAAAAAATTAAGGGCATTGACAAACATGCCAACATCTTCTACCAACTGTAGGCATATATGGTATTAAGGAAAGAAAAAAATTATAAACTTCACCAGGTTTGTGAAAATAAGACCACATGCAAAAAGACAGGAAAATACTTAATCCTGCCATCGTTTTCTCCTTATGCAGACACCCAGGGTTTGTATCAACCAAAAACAAACAAACAAAAAAACAAAACAAACAAAAAAACCACGTAGACATTACTATACAATTCATTTCAAGGCTAATATCAGAAGATATTCCTTGTTGACTTCCACCGAATATCACACAGCTCATCTATTTTGACCTTTGGACAAATGTCTCTGTCTTAGTGAGACTTACCCAAGATATCCCTACCTTAATACTCTCTATGGACCTTCCTTGTCTTACCTTTTCCCTTACAGCTCATTATCATCTAATATGCTATATATTTAGTTATTTGCCTTTCTATTTATCATCTCCTTCTATTAGAATATAAGCTCCTTGACAATATGGATTTTGGTCCCTTATTATTTTATTCAGTGTAATATAAACAGTGCCGAGGAGAGCATGTAACATATAACAGGTACTCAACCAACATTTAAAATTGAACTATTGAACTTCTCATGTAGTCACTGTATCTTTTTCCTTCTTTATTTCTTTTTACCACAGCATATACCACCATCTTACCTAATATGTTATGTACTTACTTATTTTACCTCTTGTCTAAGTCTCCCAGTAGAATATAACCCCCAGGAAGGTAAGGATGTTGTCTGTTTTGTTTACTGCTCTCTTTTCCAGCACCTGTAACACAGCCTGGCATATTTGAAATGCTCAATATGCATTTGTTGATCTCCTGACAATCCTGCTAACTAGGTTTATTTAGAAACAGCAATTCATTGAAGGCATCTGGTCAGGAAACGTGGGTGAGAAAAACCATGGTGCATTGCATCCTGAGGATATCACACTTGCATTTTCATGTGGGACAGAAACAGGAAAGACACTGGGGGGAGACCTGATGGAATTTACAGTTTTCACTGATTCTGAATGTTTGGAGTATCAAAACCAAAGCCCAATATAAAATGGTACTTCAGTGTAGTATTAATGGTACTTCAGTGTAGTACAGTTAAATAACTGTATTACTGATAGAATATTGGCTCCCAAGAGCTATCAATGTGCAGATTATAGGCATTCAATATATATGCATTAATATTGATGTGTCTTAACTATTGTCCTCTCCTTGAAAATTCTATGTGGACAGGATTTGTGTTATATCCTTTTTTCTGACTTATGTACCATGCCTGAAATGATGCTTATTGTATATTTAGTGAGGGCTTTCCTGGTTGGTGGTTATAGACTCGTTAGAGATCCATGAAGAGCCAAAAGAAAGACTGGAAATCTGAACTGCATTAGACCTTACCTAACTCAATATCAAAAAACAGAGAAGGGGAGGGAACATTTTGATCCATGTTAAATTAAGTAAATTTCACCATGAATTCTGCTTTGAATCTGTTATGGCGAGGCCAGTCCATCCAGTATTTAACGATCAGCCCTGAACTGGAGGCTGTTGGAGGGAATACAAGTGGATGGGTGGAGCACAGTGGCAGCCACTCTCCAGTCCTGTGCTGACAGACATCAGGATAAATGGAGAGTGGCCTCAGCCTGGCATGGCATGCAGTAGATAAAACACAAAAGTCCTTAAATTTGTGGAGCTTGAAATAGGAAAGAGTGGCATTAAATCAGTTCTGCCTTTGGCTCCTATTCTGTGAATCAGGGTATCGTGGGTGGATGAAGAGAGGCATAAAATCTCAGACCTGGGTATTTCAAGCATGTGAGTGAAGTCAGTGGGTTCCAGGAAGCAGAGGGTGAGCTTTCACGTGTTCAGCCCAAAGACCCTGGCTGTTTTGCACAAGATTGTGTCCCCATTTGTTAAATTCACCTTTCTGATTTCATGCAACTTACTCTTATCACTGCCTGTCCTTCTTAACCCAGCATTTCTTTTGAAATGTCCATCTTTCCCTAAGTATGGCTTTCTAAACTCTTAATCATATTTGTTTGTTTTAATTGAACAAATATGTTCTGTGTCTTGGGCACAAGTGATGGCTCCTAATTGGTTACATACTAGCTTGGCTTGCAGTTTCTGAGAATGGGGTTTCTTTGGTTCTGGTTGGGCGTGTGGAGGGGGAGATAACTTTAAAGCTTGATTAAAGCAAGTTTCTCTAATGTCAGAGTTCCCTCTGAAGAAAGAGACATAATCTTGGAGGAACAATGGGGGCTTGCTTGCATTTAGAAAGTTAGAACAGAAGTTTAAAAAAACAACCCTTGGTCCAATTTTCAACAGGATTGTATAATGTTCAAAAAATGAAAAAAATCCCCCCCACTTGTAACCACAGGAAGCCAAGCATTAAAGTAAAAAAAAAAAAGAAACCCCCCCAATCCCATCCCCAGAATGAACTGCACCATATTGTTTTCCTTTCGTGCTTGCTGATTTCAGATTTTCATTTTCTGTACATTAAAAAGCAAAGGAGACTTTAAAAAAATATTCGTTAGCGGTTTCTGTCTAAATCTCATCATCTAATTATTTTCACAGTGAACATTTGAAATGGCAGAAGCAATTCTGCCAAAAGCCTTCTCTCTCTGGATTCCAGGGGATGTTTCACAATAATTAGAAACCCCAATGGGTCTCTTAAGAACCCTTAAAGGGTTCCATATGCAGACTTCCATATGAAGTGGTACAATGTGTAGTTCTTCATTTTCCACAATAGAGCCTGACAGGTCTTAATGTATATTATTACATTAAATGAGATGCACATTAGTTGGTCAGACTGCTGGGTAGCTGGCCTCAATTCACGGAGAAATATAAACCAACCTGGTTACCCCATTATTTGCTTCACCCCCATTCTACCCACACATATACAGGGTACTGTTAATCTGCGTACAAGTACTCAAGTATTAATTGTCTTCTCAGACCTTGTCTTTGAATGCAGAACACTGATTTCATTGATTTTCCTGGAAATGTAAGATGAATTCATGTATCTCAGTCAGGCAATATCGGGGCTAAGTTAGGGATCTCTTTTCTGTTGAACTGATAGAGGACTCGTATTTGTTCTTTGGGTGGTGAAATACACTAGTTACAAAAGGCCCGAGGATCACATTGTCCTCTATTTAAAATATGATCTTAACTGGATCTTAGTATTCCCTTATCTATAGCTCAAGTGGCATTCTTTGCTTAAGTAGCAGGAAGTCATTATATATAGACAGTATTGGATACACTGCAAGGTCTGTTTATTTACCAGGTTTTGCTAAGCAAGGAGCATTGATTTTCAACCTTACCATGACTGAGAGAAGCTGAACTGGTATACTTTTGTTGGCAGTGAAACTCCGTTCTTTACTTGAAAGTTGTTCATGGTTCACTTGGTGGGTAACGACTCTGTAAAGTCTTTGGTCCCCTGTTTGGTGGCAGTTTAGGAGACTTTGATTCTTGGTACCTTGTGCATCCTTAATGAGGCCATGCAGTGTAACTCAACAAGACCTCCAAGAGCAAGGCAACTGATAAATAAAAAGAAAAAAAAATAGCTTTTTTCCTTGAGGGTTTTATGTTTTCAGTAAACTAGATGACTGTATTCTCATTTTTTAAATCTGTAAGATTTTCTAAAAAACAAAAAATTCTTATTGGTAGATCAAGTCTAAATGCCTATCTCCCACCCTCCCCCTTATGAAATTCCTCCTCTCTGTCATTCTTACTTAAGTGCAATAACCGGTGTATACCAGCTTCAGTTTTGAGGGAGAGGAGAAGTGTAAAATATCAACAAGAATAGCAAAAACCATTTCTCATTACTGTGTTTCTCTAAAAATTTCATGATGCATTTAAGATTTTCAAAGAGAGGAAATGTGGGTCAGCCCAGCATTTGATATATGATTATTTGTTCCTCTCCCTTATCCCTGCAAATAAGTAGTAAAGTCAGGAATGCTAGGTTTTTGGGGGTGTATCAATATTATTTTGAAAATGCCAATATGACACTCTCTCATGATATAAAGGAAGCAGGTCCAGACTGATTTCTGGAGAATGTTTAAATTCCCTTTAATGCCTGATGTAACTCGGTAGAAAATGAGGAATCCAAACAAAAAGACAAATAGGCAATTTTTTGTTACCTTTAGGAATCAGAAGCTCAAGATTTTATGTGCTGAAAAAAGTTTCTTACTAAACATGATTTCTTGCCAGTAACAAGCTAACCGTAAGTGAGACAGTATGGGAAATTGCCTTTTCATAGCTCTGGAGGCCATTTGGTTCTTTGACTTAAAATTTTATCTGGTGATGTGTATAGGCTAAAACTCTTCCACCAAATGTCATCAATTAAATAAGCATTAGCAGGGACACCTGGGTGGCTCAGTTGGTTAAGCAGCTGCCTTTGGCTCAGGTCATGATCCCAGTGTCCTGGGATTGAGTCCCACAATCGGGCTCCTGGCTTGGCAGGGAGCCTGCTTCTCCCTCTGCCTCTGCCTGCCACTCTGTCTGCCTGTGCTCGCTCTCTCTCTCTCTCTCTAACAAATAAATAAATAAAAATCTTTAAAAATAAATAAATAAATAAGCATTAGCAGATCCATTGCCTTCTCTTGTCACTATAGTATGGAAGTTGAGATCCATAACTGAAGATAATTTAAGAGTAAAGGAAACAAGAGGCAAAGGGTGAAGGAGGCCTAGCAGAGAAAAGTAAAAAAATCACGCTCCGTTGATGGTTTTATCCAATCAAAAGAACAGAACACAGAATTAGAATAGGTTCTCTGGGAGATGTAGATTTGCATAAGCATTTGGAGAAGAGGACAACCAGGGATTCTACATCTCTAACTGTGAGCCTGTCCATGGGCTCCAGCAGAGAGGTTCCCAGAAGAAAAAGAAGCAAAGACCTAAGACCTTGAGTTACAGCTAAAAAGTATCCCCCCAAAGAGACATCCATAAACACCCATACACATATAAGCATCTTTACACCCCCCCAACACACATCATTATAGCAGATATTGTGGGGGAAGATCTGATTGCAGTTTTGAACTCTACTTGCTCATATTTAGCACAGTTATTTTCAGTGAGGCCTAATCATATAACCAGTACTGATTCACATATTTAGAGACCTAAAAATCAACACTGACAAGACAATCTACTGTGGCCAGGGAAGGAATCCTGTGACTAGCACAACGAATAGAAGGGAAAGCCTGCATCGAACTCTGAGCTTTCTACATGTCTTTATGATTCTCTGCTTGTGGGGAAAAGCGGAAAATGGAAAGAAAAGATATGTATGTTGTAATAGCCTGATGAGGTCATTATTGGCTTCAGTTTTCAGATAAAAATATATCATATCACACATTGCCGTGATTCCCATACTTATCAATGGGGCATGGGGACGGGGAGTGGCCCTGAGAGAATCCATTTCATCCAGACTCAGAGCAGCAGCTTATGGTGTAGACGCAGGTTACATGCATATACTCTGCCTCTGGACTACTCAGGGTGAACTGATATCAGTAAGCCAATGCTGTTACCAGCTTGCAATGACAGAAAAGAGGGGAAAAGAGAAATTGAGAGTCTAGGTTTAGGAAGTTCAATAGCTATTTCACATTGTAATGAGTTATATTTCATAAATTGTATTTTATGGTCTTGTCTTCTCATTTTATGAGTAATATATTATTGCATTTTGTGAAAGTCTGAATCAAGATGAAATTAGTAACTTAAACACAACAAATAAAACTTGCCCTCCATCCCAAATGTTTTGAGAAGTACTGTCCTAATTGAAATGTTATAATCCACAGAATAGATTAGTACTTCCCCTAATATTTGGGCTCTTTTTCCACATTTTAATCTCAGATCTCTAGCTTCTTTGATAGCTGAATGCTTACTACAGCACAACATAAAGTATCATCCCTAAACCTGTTCTGC
>ML097044.1:15182-25733 GCA_003697995.1 Taxidea taxus jeffersonii | reverse complement strand
GGTGCCATCATGTGTTCTCAGACCGGCTTTGGGAAAGTCTTAGTTTTCCTTCTCTAGGTCTTAATTTTGCATCTGTGCAATTGAAATACTTGACTTCTTCAGAGAGGCTTGAGTAAAATACTGTGTAAGAGTTTCTTACCCCCAGACAACTGCTCAGTAATGTTCATTTCCCTCCTTTTCTACTCATTATTCTCTTTCCTCATCATCTGTGTGATTACCTTGGGTATGAGGCTAAGAGCCAATGGATTAGACACCCATGGAGGGGTACAGAATGCAGATAGGAAATGTTTCTGGAATTCCATAGCATATACAGTAGTTCCCCCTTTCCCACAGGAGATACATTCAGACACCCCAGTGGATGCTGAAATCATAGATAGTACCGAACCCTTACATGTACTATATTTTTTTCTATAATTCATACCTGTGATAAAGTCTAATTTATAAATTAGGCATAGTAAGAGAATAATTGTAAAAATAGACTGTATTAAAAGTTACATGAACGTGGTCTCACTCTCTCAAGATATCTTATTATACTGCATTCACCCTTCTCGTGGTGCTGTGAGATGTCTGTGTGATGAGATGAACCACGGAAATGATGTAGGTGTTGTAAAGTAGCTTTCAGCTGCCACTAACCTTCCAAAGATATGTCAGAAGGAGGATCATCCGCCTCCGGACCATGACTGACCACTGGTAACTGAAATCATAGGTAAGGGAGAACTGTTGTATTTTTAACATATTTCCTCACCCATGGCTCTAATGGCCACCCAAATACTGGGTACTGTGGTCTCATCAAAAGCTACTTTGGGGCACTTTGAAGAATATCTTCTTTAGTAGCAAGATGTGGGATCTGATTTTAGGGTTCTTTCTGACTTCTTTGGATGATTCAGCCTGTTGCTTGGAAGAAATCTAATTGCCAAACGTAGGTGAACTCTGCTTCTCGGTCCTGGAGGGACTGATTGTGTCCTCAGCTTGGAGAGTCTTGCCACAGCAGGGAGCCACTTTATCTGGTGAACAGATACTGTCTCAGTAAGAATAGCCCTAGCGTTGGCCCTCAGCATATCCCTATTTGCAAATCAGATATCAGTCCTGCTATCACTAACTACTTTCTCAAGGTACAACATGTACTCAGCACTAGACTCACGTTGTCAATATTTCAACAATTTTTGACGACCTTCTTATCAGACCTCATTAGAATATTATTGCTTTGACCTTGGACCAGCGCTGATGAAGAACTTGAATAGGAAGAGAAGAAAAGCCAGCCCTTCCACTTCCTTTTGCCTTTACTGGTCCTCGAATTATTTCTCTCTATTTTTAATCTCTGGCTTATTTGCAGGAATTTTAAAAAGCAACTGATCCTGGTAGTGAGGATTTGTGTAGTTACAGTGAGATAACACAACTGCAAGCCCAGTTGTCCAGACAGACCATGTGTGGTGCGTCAGTGAATGGGAAAGAGAGGGAGGCCTCAGTGTCCATCTTTCTGTCCTGTAGAGTTCCCACTGCTCCCTCAGGGAGACTTGGTACCCAGCAGGTGAGACACATACCTGGTCTCACCTGGGCAACTGAGGCAGGACCGCCATCAATCTGTAAATTAGAACCAAATAAAGAATTCTTACTGTTCCAGAGTCTAATTTTTTTTTTAGATTAAGGCAGGCTATGAATTTCTAATATTTTCTTCAGGTTCCACAGTGAATATATTGGCACTCCACTTTGCCATTTCTTTCTTTCTTTTTTCTTTTCTTTTTCTCCCCCCCCCCCCCGCCACTTTGCCATTTCTGCTTAAGGCTGTGGTGTCCAGACCCAAATGCTCACCACGACCAGTATGTCGCTGTGAGCCAAGCACCAGCTGGTGTGGCAGGAAGGGACCCAGCGTGGTGGCCCCAGCCCCACTCACTACCCATTCCCTCTCCCCCACTGTGGGAATGGACAGGCACCCTGCCAGTTCATGCAGGGAAGCCCAAAAGTTCAGGTGTTCGATTATAATCTCTTTTTTTTTAAGATTTTTTAAAAGATTTTATTTATTTATTTGACAGACAGAGATCACAAGTAGGCAGAGAAGCAGGCAGAGAGAGAGGAGGAAGCAGGCTCCCTGCCAAGCAGAGAGCCCGATGCGGGACTCGATCCCAGGACCCTGAGATCACGACCTGAGCCGAAAGCAGAGGTCTAACCCACTGAGCCACCCAGGCACCCTGATTATAATCTCTTTTATTTAAAATACCATCATTTAATATTTTTAAAAATAGAACTGCACAGTCCATACAAAACACAAACAAAACTCATAACTTCTACTTCTGGGGCCTTTCCCAGTACTTCTGCTTAATTCCCCTCCGTATTCCTGGCACATAGTCTAATACCTAGGAATGACAGATGCCCAATAAATCCGAGCCCCTGAAGGACCCAATGCACCTGGTGGCTGTGGAAGACAGAACAGCAGCTCCCCAGCAAGTTCACATCTTAATGCGCAAAACAGAGAATATGTTGCTTTACGTGGCAAAAGAGACTTCCCAGCTGTGATCCAATTAAGGATTTTGAGATGAGGGGTTACCTCAGCAAACACAGGGCATTGTAAGAGGGAGAAGATGATACGTTGAAGCAGAGGCTGGAATGATGTGACTGCTGGCTGGGGGCACCAGCCAAGAAATGTGGCAGTCTTCT
This sequence comes from Taxidea taxus jeffersonii, assembly GCA_003697995.1. Taxonomy (NCBI): domain Eukaryota; kingdom Metazoa; phylum Chordata; class Mammalia; order Carnivora; family Mustelidae; genus Taxidea; species Taxidea taxus. The sequence continues at coordinate 23,081 of ML097044.1, read as the reverse complement.
AGAAGTTGCAAAAGGCCAGGAGACAGATTTCTCCCCTCCAACTGCCAGGAAAAAAAATGCAGCCCTGCAGAAACCTTGATTTTAGCTCAGTGAGACCTAAGCTAACTTAGGACTATCTAGTCCCCAGAATGGTAAAGCAATAGATCGGTGTCATATTAAGGCATTACATTTGGGGTAACTTGTTGCAGCAGCAAAAGGAACTGGGGGGTGGGTGAGCAAACACAGCCATGCACGAGGGCCATATGCAGTGCTTCTAAGCTAGGACATGGGCTCTGTCACTAAAGAGGGCGCTGTCAGCTCAACCAGCCCCCAGCTAGGGGCAAGGAGTGCTTTCCCACTTCATTCCAGTGGTGCTAGGGGAAGCTATGGAACCTACAGGAATAGCTCTCCCTGGGGTGGTACGGGACCCCTGTCTGCAGGTGTTAAGGCAGAGAATGCCCCACAGAGGGGAGCTCAGGGCAGGGCATGGGCTGGATCTCTCTTTGTAACCTTAGCAGTTGGCATGGTGATTCATGTTTGGGGAAGGAACAAAGAGTGAGAATGTGGTGAGTCCCGTTCTATAAGAAGAATTCCAGGGCCCCAGATTGCTCTGGCCCTGCCAGCAGACCCAAGATTTGCATCTTCCCAGTGGCCCACGGCCTGCTACCCACTCCTTCCCCACCCTCCTACGGGGCCAGCAACATGTTTGGCCAAGAGACGTGGTGCCAAAGGCCCCTGTTACCCCCAAAGCCGACTAAGCAGCTGCCCATCCTACGGCCACGGAGCCAATATCTCTTTGCTCACTGACTCTGTCGCCTGACTTCTGTATTAGTGGACCCGAGTTTTGTGGGAGAAACTCTGAGGACGTCCCTTGTTGGGTTTGCTTTTAATGAACCAAGGAGGTTGGGCCTTTCAGACGTGGTACATGTTTATGGTAATGTTTATGGTAAATGTTATTTCATAGTTGGAAGTTTTCTTCTTTCTCAGAATGTTCTGGATGATTAGATATCACTTGATAAATATTCGGCCTTGGTTTGATAAAGCGTGCAACGTCAGTGCCACAGTAAAACACTGTAGACATTCCTCAGAGCAGATTTGTGAGGTGAAAGTGTGGCTTTTCTTTCTAAGTGCAGTGACTCCCCTCGCAGGGTCAGTGTGAGGAAGAGCCACTTTATAACGTTGACCCTCCTCGAGCACCTCACTTAGGACTTTGTAGAATGCAGACGCTTTAGCAGAGAAGTTTGTTTTTGTGGTTTTGTATTTTAATTTTCAAAGTAAGCTTCTATACTTATGTCATCTTTAGAATATGTTTGGAAGGCAATACATAAAAAGGTATGGTATGGAATTGTCCACGATAGGATTATTATGAAAAGGCAGCTCTAGTTTTCAGGGAAAGCGGATGGTTCTGAAATCTTTTTTTTTTTTAAGATTTTATTTATTTATTTATTTATTTGACAGATATCACAAGTAGCAGAGAGGCAGGCAGAGAGAGAGAGAGAGAGAGAGACACGGGTGTCAGCAGGCTCCCCACCGAGCAGGGAGCCCGATGCGGGGCTCAATCCCAGGACCCTGGAATCATGACCTGAGCCAAAGGCAGAGGCTTTAACCCACTGAGCCACAGAGGCGCCCCACTGAAATCTCTGTTTTGGAAATACTTTCCTGATTAGTTTCTATCTCACTCTGGCTTCGCCCTCATGCAGTCACCAGGTCGATCTTTCTAAAATCCAGAACTGATGTGTCTCCTCCCCACTAAAAATTGTTATCTTCCCCACTGTGTGCAGAATAAGCTCCAACCTTCTTAGGCAGCTTGTAAGGTGACCCCACCCCATTTGTGGGTCCCTGCCAGCGGGGAATCTGGTTGGTCAGTCAGCTGTTTACTCCCCAAACGATCACTGAAAATTTCTCATCATATATGTGCCAACAAAACAAAGCAAAACAAAACCAAACTTATCTCTCAGTAAGTGGATATCCAGCCAGAAATCTGGAAAATCATCTAGATTGCCCCCTGACCTCTTCCCTTCCCTCCTAGACAGTCCAGCTTTTAAAATATCTCTTGGATCCACTCGCTTCTCCCCCTGCCTGCTTCCCTACCCCCTACCATGCCTTTGAGCCCATTTTCTGCACTTCAGCCGGAGTCCAAATTGCAATCTGGGCATGGCATTCCCTATTTGATCCCTTTATGGCTCTCTTTGAGCCGAGTTTGAACCCTTCCCTTGGCTTCCAAAGTTGTCATTTATTGTGTGCCTCCTGTGTGCTGGACTCTCTTGTAGGCACCTTGGACTGAGCAATGACCGAGACTAGCCAAGCCTTCTGCCCTCAAAACCTCACATTCTGTTCAGGATGGTGTGGGATTGGAGCTGGGTAATAACCCAGGAAGCAAATAAGGAAGGTAACTAGAGCTCATGATAAGGGCCTTGAAAGGAGTCACCAGTTTAAACGGACAGTTCAGGGAAGGCTTTTCAGTAGGCCCACCATTTGCCCCGCGACCCCTCCTAACCTTGCAGCACTCACCCGGGCTATCCTCCCCAGACCCCACGCCCCCCCCACAACACACACACACTGTGCTCAGCCAGACTGGACCTTTGGATCTTTACAGTCCCTGATCTCTTTCTCTCCTACCTCTCCCCTCATTTCTCTCCTCTTGCTCACGTCTGCCCCTCACTAGGTCTTTCTGGAAGCCATTGTCTTATTGCCAGAAACACCACCCACTGGGCTAGGCTGAGAGCCTCTGCTGTGCTCTCCATTTCCCAGGCACTCTAATTGCTTGATTGGCAGTCCCTGTCATTCACCTTTCACCTTTCAGTCCCCATGTTTATTTGGTATATTTGTGGATAGCGGAAGTACGTGTTGGTTGGGCCACTTAATTTGCCAGGGACAGACACTTCCTAGGCACAGGGCTCCTTCCTTCTTACCCCAGCGGGGACCCAAACAAACCGCTGTTGTACCAACTGCCCAATTAATATCGCCTAGATTGGATATACTCTTCCTTCCGAGCAGCTTTCTCTTTGGAGAGCCCGCAAACCCCCTTAGTCTCAGTAACTTCCTGCTTCCAACTCCCCATAGTACTTAGCACGCAGTAGGTGCTCAAGAAATAGTAAACCAAAGTACTCCCAAAGAAGCAAAACTGGAATCCAACAAACAAAAACAGGAAGTTGTAGTTTGGGGGGAAAAAACGGTAACTATTTCTAAGGTAGATAAAATGAATCAAATACCCACTTCCCCACCAACCCTGCACCCCTGGAGAAATTATAGAGAAATAGAAATGTTTACTTTTCCCTGAAAAGTCTTTTACCCACCTTATTGCCAAACTTTGGCTTCCATTCACCCATGTCACCTTTTACATAAGCACATAAAACCAGGAAGTTGTTCTGATTTTTGTTCACCTTGACTTACCCTACCCATATAATACTGAAATCACACCTTTTTCTTTGCTGTAGGTGGAGATCACCTTTCTTCTTCTGGGACCCAGTTTTTCTTGTGTTTCCATTGCCGCCTTATTGTTATTTTGAGGCACTTACTAGAAGCCACAAAATTTGAGATCCATTTGGAGATCTGTGAGTACGCAACTGGCTTCAGGCTGTCAGACCACAAGTTTTAAACCTGCTTCCTTGATTTTTCCCCTGAGGCAATGGAAATTTCTAGCCACCATCTGATCCTGGAATTGATTTAGTGCCAGGAAGGTGAACTGTGGGAAAATATAATATTACTTAGTCATTCTCAGCAGTAGATTTTATTATTTAGAAAACATTTCCTGGTTTTGAGAGCTTAACAATACAGCCTCTAAGTCGGTCAAAAATCAGAGTGAGGGGAGTCAGTAACCCGAAGGCCAGGACCATATACACTAGGTAGGAGAGCTAGTGGGTTTATAAATGCTTGTTTCATCTTTTTTACTTTATTGCTGCATTCTTGTTTTCCTGAATTTAATTATTAATGGCTGTTTTTTAAGTAGAGAAGTGTGCTTATACCTACCTGAGAAAGTTTGTAGAGATCATAGTCATCTCTGTATCAGCTTCTATCTTGGTGAAAACAGGGCATCTGAGGTGGGGAATGCAGGGTTTGGGTCTTAGCTCTGTTTGACTCTACGTAAGTCCCTAAGCTTCTCTAGGCCTGAGTTTACTCAACTATAAAATGATCTCCCAGGTTAGTGTAGTTTGGTTCATTAAATGTTTGCTTGCTACCTATCTTAGATTGGGTTCCCTAAAGAGAACAGCACAAGCAGGGATTCTTGTGAAAGTAAAATGCTGAGTGAGGTGGCCAGGAGAGAGCTGGAAGCAAGGAAGGAAGCAGGATTGGGCAGGAGAAGAAACCAAGCAAAGATCTGGGTTTAGCTGACCTAATCTTGGCCTGATCCCAGAGAGAGCTCTAGGATATGAATGGCAACACAGAGCTCTATGTATTTTATACACCTGTTTCAGTCAGTCATTGGCTATAGGTCCCCCTTTAGGGCAGAGGGTATAATTTCACTGAAATTTCTGGATAACACAGTGAAACAGCTGGAGGATGGTTATACCGGCTTATTAAAAGGGATCTCAATGGGCTACCAACAGAACCTATTATGCCACCTGTGGCCAGGCACTGTGCTAGGTATTAGAGAGGGGAAGATAAACAGAGAGATGGCTCCTGATCACAGGAAACTCATGGACTATTCCAGAAGATAGACGAATAAGAAGGAATTTCTGTACAATATGGGGAATGCATGGGGAATAAAGGAATACGCAGAGTGTTGTAGGACCAGAGAAGAAGACATTGCAGATTGTGTTCCTCGGGAAGCAGAATCTAAGATGGAGATAATCATGCAGGAGCCTTATCCAGGACTGTTCTTAGGGATCAACATTTGTTCTCAGACCCATATATTATACCTCCTGGAGATACAGCAGGAGGTGTTTAAAGATCTTTAAAGACCATGTAAATATCTTTCATTTCAAGTCTTGGAGGACGGACCTTCACTCCAAAAGAGTATCGCTTCTGCGCTGGTGATTCAGCTGTACCTTCATCAGACTGTTCCAGCACTCTTTCGGGGCTTCAGCCTCAGCCGTGTAATAGATGATGGGACCAGAGGATCCTATGGTCTTGGGCCCGTTGCCACACCTTCCTTGGAGTAAAGGACATGTCTTTGATTGATGTGATGTTATTTGGCTTCCCCTATTAGTGGATTAAACACTCCCTGAGCTCTTCATATAATGGTGCTATCTGAGGCAAGAAAGGCAAATAGATACCCAGAATATATGGCTATTTTATTTACTGAAATGAATCACTGACCAGTCTAAAAAGGAAAGGAGTTCATTGAGTGGACAGTTGGTCTCTCTTCAAGGGGTAGTAACATACTGGGGATGGGTGTTGGACTCTGTTGGAGGCCTGTTGGGCATTCAGCAGTAGTGGTAGCTAGGAAAGCCTCAGTAAGAGGGAGTCCAGACTACTGGGTCTCCCTCCCTGGCACCATGGCTTCCTGCTGTGCCAACCTATGGGGGGCAGAGGTCACCTGACCGAGTGTCTCTGTCTGCCTGGTTGTTGAATGCATATCCTGTGGTGGCGGTCTTCTGGTGGCCATTAACGTGTAATATAAAGATTTTCCCACTTCATGCATCAATCCCAGACCTCCTTGTTCCTACTCTTTCAATCTTTTGCATCCTGGGCTCGTGACCATCTTTCCAGGGCATTTGCCACTCTCGATCAGTCTTTATTTATATGAACCTCAGTAAAGTGATGATTAGGCAGGCATTCTACCCAAAGTTCTAGCCACTTGGAGGATTTTTTTCTTGCTGCTGTTTTTCATGGTCACCGCTAAGGGGAGCTATGGTGCAGTTGGCGGCTGTTCTCATCAGGCTCCGGTTGGATGAAGCTGATTCATCGGTGAATGGTGCTCAGGGGTTCTGCTTCTCCATCAGCTGGTACCACGGGATTCGCCCATGCAGCCATATGCTGAGCTGAGGAAAGGTGCTGGCGCGAGAATGGTGATGATGGAGCTCTGGGCTGCCATCTTGTGCGCTCGCTTGTGCCTTCTGGTCCTATTTATGCTCAATCCCGGAAGTACCACTTTCATCTCTCTCATCCATCTGTCATGGTAGTTCTGTCGTGTCTGTTTCACAGTGTGAGACAGAAAATGTCTCGCATTTTCTATGCATCTAGGAGCCACTTTAGCAGTGAGTTCACACCATGTCTGGTAGTTTTTGCCAGGGTATTATATCCAATACCTTTGGATCTAAAGTATCAAATCTAAACTCTTTCTTATCCAACTTCACGCTTTGCCCCCTTGATCAGGCACCCTCAGTCATATGTGTATTCTGGCAGCTACAAGGAGGAGAATACACCTGAAGGGGTCCCACAGCTATGTTAGGGTCTAGTCCTTTTCCACCCCTATCAAGCCCAACATGTGCCCACACAGGTTATGTTGTGACTTAACCTTTGTTTTTGGTCGAGTGGCCAGGAGGAGAGATTGGGGTGTATCTTCAGAGGTCAAGTGCTGCTTGTGGGGAGAAGCCTCTGCATCCTTTTCCAGCCAAGGGCACGCCAATTATAATAGGGAAATAGGCCACTTCCATAGGCTAAGAGGGTCCAGAGAGAACCAGGGAAGCAAGGTATTTGAATACATCAACCCAGATGTCTTCAGTTCCTTATGTCAAGGTTCTATTCTTTCCCAACCAGGATCTTAGCTTTGTCGGAGCTTACCTTCCACTGGTCTCCTGCTGTAGGAAAGGAGGACTCCATATGCTACCATGGAAGCCCTCTTGCTTTCACACTTAATTGTCAGCTGATCTCTCCTAGCTTTTCCTTCTCTTTTTCCAAAGCTTTATTCAATTTTAGCAGTAGACAGCCAATTTCATAGTCTTCTTAGCTAGTATTTGCCATTTATCTTTCATGGCTTGATCTTTCATAGCTGAATAATGTGTTCCCTTCTGCTCTTACACCAGTTCACCACCAGTGGTGTGGGATTATCCCTGTGACAAGGAAGGAAGCAGGATTGGGTACATGGAGAAGTAGACTTGCAATTGAGTTTCAACAGAAGCCTCGACCACCCTTCTTGAGAGTTCTGAAGAGATACTGACCCATCAGAGCTATTTTGAGTTGGGGCAAGAGAACACTGAGACTTTGTACCCCCACGTTGGAACTGTGGGCTACCCCAGGAACTGGCCGTGGCCTTGGGCAGGGCAGCTTTCTTCAGCAGGGTCAGTCCCTGAAGGGAGAGGACACTCTAAAGTGGAATTGTCATTGTGTAATGAATTTCCTCATTTATACTCCTTATTAAATTTTCCCCCTAGCATCTTTTTATGGTGAAAGCTATGTGGAGCTCAACATCATAGAAGTTTTGCCTAAGTTATCTCTTCAATTAAAATTTCAAACGAGCAAACCGCGGGGATTACTTTTCCTTGCAGCTGGGAAAAAGGACTACTGTATAATAGAACTTCTATCGGGAAACTTACGGGTAAGATTTTCTTAAATCCTTAAAAACGTGTGGGTTTTCAATTACTGGAGGGAAAACCATGAGAGAGAAAGAGAACAAAATAGCCATCCATTTTATTCCTGTTATTTTACTAGAATACAAATGTGTACCGTTTGAAAAGTTGTGATAGCCTCTGATTTTACCAGCATGCCTGAAATATTCTGACTCTGAAATTTTTAAACCTCATTGTGTAGTCCATACGTGCGGAAAGTGGTTTCAAGTCCAAGTTTCTCTCTCTCTCTCTCTCTGTGGATGGCCCTGTTTTCTCAGTAAGATACTGTGAGATGAGACTGATTAATTATGATTCTTTCTCTTTCAGGTGAGGGTAAATTTGGGTGCAGGTGAACAGGTGCTCCTTTCTGAGCAAAGGCTTCGTGTGGATGACTTGAATTGGCATTTAGTGGAAATGCACTATGTTAAAAACACTCTCTCTCTGGTTATCGACAAACACTATGAGACAACTGCCCAAATCACTGGTGGGA